>NAJO01000004.1:600000-750703 GCA_002077065.1 Cryoendolithus antarcticus | reverse complement strand
GGGAGAGGGGTGGCCGTTGGGGAGGCATGATATGCATACGCTCATGCAGCGTTGACTCCGCCTGGCCACTCTGTCGATAGCGGTGATGCTGCTCTAGCCTCTCGATAAAGGTAAGACTATGGTACGGTCTACGACATTACCGAGTACGACCAGTGGCGATGGAGAGATTGACCTTCAGCTGCAGTCTCACTGGTCGAAGGTTGGGCGTGCGGCCGGAAGCACGCGGAGAGACGAATCCATTCTATCCCACGTAGAGCTCATGCGCGGAGTCCTTGGTCCATGGTAGTGGTAATATCTCCCCGAGATTTTTGTGGTTTCATGGTCGTAATGTCGTGCCATCGCTCAAATCAGTCCAGTCTGCGGATCACAGCTACGGTGTTTAGACAGGACTGCGGAGCACGCGATGTAAATGCCTGTGATGGATGTGTAAAGGGATCATTGAATGTACTTGGACTGCAGACTATCAGCTCAAAGGGTCGTCCATCGCTAGGATCCTCCGGCACATCACAACTTCCTCCGTTTTCCCCTTCCCTCTTCGACATCTTCCACGCTCTCCTCGACAGCACTTGCACCATCTTCAACTACCTCCCTCTCAGTCCCTCTCCATTCCTTAACGCGTTCCTCCACGTCTTCAAACATCTCCCTAGTGTCAGCAACCATTCCATCCTCACCGGGATTGAACATGACTGCGTTTGCCAGCATGCGTAGGACTTCTTTCTCCAGCTGGGCACCGTTCACAATCCCCTTGGGCGGTACAACATCCTCCGTGAGCGGGATTTCGACAGCACCAGCCGACACATCACCGTCTGCTGGCGTGATGCTGACGACGAAGCGGGACCCGGCGTTGATAGCAGCACGGATGGATTTCAAGTCTTGCGGCTGCTTGATGATGTCTGTATACCCCTCCGCATCTCGCGCACGCACAGGCTGCGCGAAGCGGGAGCCGTGTTTGTGAGACTGCAGATCGGCTAGCAGGGGCGCTGACATGCGGCCCAGGGAGCGGGTGGCCATTATCGTGGTGCGCGGGGCCTGAGGAACAGGCGTGGCGAAAGGAGAGCCACGTTTTCGCTTGGAAGATGTTGCCGAGGGCGGTGCGTCGCGCGTAATGGTGTTGCGGCGGGTTGTGCGCTTGGCTGTTGTCGGGGCTGGGGAGCTGGGCATGTGGGAGGTGGTCGCTGGGGACTGCTTTGGGCGACGGCTCGTCTGGGAGCTCACAGAGTGACTTCTAGTCGGCATGCGTGAGCCATCGACTGTCGAGGACACGGCGCTGGCTTCTCGTATGGCGTTTCGTCCGCTGCGCCGAGTCTGTGGCGAGGTTGTGGGAGGCGCGGGCGTTGGAGCGTGTGGCTTCGGTGGACTGAGTGGCTCGGCTGCCGGTGCTGTTGGTGAACCTGGACCTTGCCTCGAACGGGGCTTGCGCTCGCTTTTCCACAGTGGCTGCGCGAGAAGTCGAGGAGGTGTTGCTAACGCTGTAACGATGTCGGACACTAGATGAGGCTGGCTTGATTGTGAGTGCAACCTGGGAGCAGTGGCAGGCGCGGGCTGAGTGTATGTCTGCGGTGGCCTTGGCGCATACTGAGGTGTCTGCTGGCCCCGCTGAACGTACTGCTGAGAAGGTGGCTGCGGTGACTGGTAAGTTGTGGCAGCATCTTGTTGTGACACTTGGAAGGGGGGGAGCATCCTCCCACCAGCATGATGTGGAGGAGCTTGGTAGGCTGGCTGACCATGGGAAGGTGTGTACGACGACCGCCGGTCACCGTACGCCGGCTGCGGTGGCTGGTAGTATGGCTGTGGTGTGCCAGGGTGAGGCGCATGGTTTGCAGAGTACGCCCTGTGCTGCCAGTCGTGAGCCGGTGCGCCATTTGATGCCATTCGATGTGGAGCTGGATACTGCTGAGGTGGCGCGTACTGCTGCTGGTAGGGCAGATTGGGCGGCGGGACATGCATGTTCGGTGATCCGGGTAGGTGGCCAGTCGGCATCAGCTTCATGCCAGCTGGGGGAGGCAGGATTGGTCGTGGCGATGATGACGGTCGCGACAGGCTGTGTTGCAGATGCGGGCTCCCAAGCGCAGAAGGCGGATGTGCGTGGTGCGGCGAGTAAGGCGTTGCTTGTGACGTGGACTGGCCGGATGGTAAACGTGGGGGTATGCCGAATCGCGGCGACTGGGGAGCCATCTCTGACAGTGGCGGCAGCGTAGTGTTTGACGAAGTGCGACGATGACTTCCATGATTATCCTGCGGCTCAGGGCCGTGATTAATCACTGCGTCGATCTTAGCCTGCGAGTAGCGTGGAGGTGCAGCCGGTTCTGCAGACGCTCGAGCTGATGGCGGGCTGCCACCATTGCCTGCCTGTGTGAAGTCTCGTCGTACTAGAGCAGGCTGAGTGTGGGCGGCAGAGGAAGGCTTCGGGCTTGTGAGCTCCTGCTGCTTCTGGAGCCTCTCATCCAGCTTGCCGGCCTTGACTTCCTCTAGCTCGCGCGTCGCAGCATCGTGTCGCCTCTCATGCTGCCGGATATCGCTGACAGCATTCTCGCGATACCGTGAGTACAGTCGCGTGACCAGCTTCGGTATCAAGTGAGTGTGCTGAGCCGCTTCTCGCACAGTCGGTATCTTCGGGCTGGCCAGCTTGCGCTTCCTCGACCCAGGCGATGCATCGCCATTGACATGCGCGACATCATCCTGCGCAAGCTGTCTCTCGAGATCAGCCTTTGCTTCCTCTTTAAGCAAGCCAAGGTACAGATCTCGTAGCGCGTCCGAGGTCAAGCGTGTCGCGTCGTATGAGCTGTCGCTCGTGACCAGTGGGATGGCCTGCAAGTCCTCGGCGATCTTGGTGAAGTCGACATGCTGTGAGGGATTGGCGCGTAGTGCTTGGAACAGTAGCAATGACTCGAGAGGAGTGTATTGATGGCTTGCACTCATGAAGCGCGGATAGAGTGAGGTCGCAGCGGCTTCTGCCAGCAGCGGAGACGTCGATCGAGCCAGCGTTGCTGTTGTATGGAGGCAGCGCACATCCTCTATGCTGCGGTGAGCATCGCTGAGAGGTCGTTGTTTGGCGCAGTGTGAGGTATGAGTGTTGCTCACAGTACACGCGATTGTCACAATGCCGCCGAGTGCACGTGAGTGTTCTGCACTTCGCTTCTGTCAACGTCGTCTTCATGGTCTTTTTGCGACGGTGAAAGGGAGGCTGACTCAGCCTTCGATGTTCGAGTCAGTCAGGGTTCACATGCGACACCTGCACTCTCTGAGGATCCCACATGCTGTGATCTGACCGTGCCGCATCCTCCGTGTCACTATCCTCTCAACCACTTATCCTCTGCCCGAGTACTTGCGCGGGGTCGGGATTGGGGACGCTCTGCCACACCTGAACAGTGCGTTCAATCAAGGATGAACGGCTACGAGTACAGCAACGGCTACGGCCACGACCCATACGCGAATGGCGACACTCTCGACCTCAGCGACGACGGCCCACGCGTGACCATCCGGACTCTTGCGCATAACACAATCGACTTCTCCATCCGGAATACAAGCCTCGCCCTGGCAAACTCCCTCCGCCGCGCCATCCTCGCCGAAATCCCCACCATAGCCATCGACCTCGTGACAATCACCACAAACACCTCCGTCCTGGCAGATGAGTTCATCGCGCATCGACTAGGCTTAGTCCCACTGAGTGCAAAGGATGTAGACAAATTACAGTACTCCCGCGACTGCGACAACTGCACCGACTACTGCGAGAACTGCTCCGTAGTCCTGACATTAGACGTCGAGAACCGCACCTCGGACGAGCACATCCACGTCTTCGCCAAAGACCTCTTCCTCTCCTCGCAATCCGGCTACCGTCCCCACAACACCTTGCACAACTCCGCGACCACCGACGACCTCCCCGAAATGGGCACCCCAATCTGCAGCGACGAAGACCGCAACGGGCCCTTAATCTGCAAGCTGCGCAAAGGCCAGGCGCTGAAAATAAAAGCCGTCGCGAAAAAGGGCATAGCGATCGAGCACGCGAAATGGGCGCCCACAGCAGCTGTAGGATTCGAGTACGATCCCTGGAATAAGCTGAGGCACACGCAATACTGGTACGAAGTCGACGCGAAAGAAGAGTGGCCTCTGCCGGAGAAAAACGGCCAAATGGAAGCCCCACCCCAAGAAGGCGAGCCCTTTGACTACAACGCCGAGCCTCGCGCTTTCTACTACAATCTTGAATCCATCGGCACCATGCCCACTGACGCGATCTTCCACAACGGCATCAAAGTGCTGCAGCAGAAGCTGGCGAGTGTCATGACGGTGCTGAAAGAAACAAGCGATCCGACGCAGCCGAATGAGTTTGATAATGCGGCGAGAGGCGGGCAGAGCCCGGATATGAATGGCATGGGGACTGCTTATGGAGGGCAGAGCGCGTATGGCGGGAGAAGCGCTTATGGAGGACCTGTTGGCGGGGATATTGGGGGCATGACACCGGGGTATGGCGGACAGAGTGCGTATGGGGCTGGGGGGATGACGCCAGGGGCTATGCCTTATGGGAATAGAGGTTACTAGGTGCTGTGATCTCGAGACTTGGGGCGGTTATTGGAGAAAATGGAAGACTTCGAGGGACATGAAACCCACAGTATGTGATTGCATCTAGGGCTGGGTCGGAGAGTGGTATAGGGTCCAGAGTCGGACTGGCATTGCTGATGCTGGGTGCGCCATACGTGCGTCTCGAGTCCGGCTTCTCCTGCGTCAGGGCTTGGATTAGTACTCGGAAACTGGACGAAGCGAGACACGCATCACGAGACGTATTGATCCCCGATTGTGCCGAATTGTGAGATGACACACAAGCTGCGAAGAGAAAGTGCAGCATCGGGGTTACGACGACCGCGGTGGTCGAAAGATAACCGAGTCAGCCGTACTGACTCGAGAGAGGGAGGGTGAGCGCCCTGCGAGTTTCGCATACGCTTGGCCGGCCCCATGGACAGCCTGCTGGGGTGGCGGGTGATCTTGCATGTAGCGGGCGCTGCATCAGGAGAAAGAAGCGAGAAGGAGGAAGTGGTGAGAGAGATATTCTTGGGGGTGTAGGGTACTTGTATTCCTAGCACACAGCGGGCTCTTCAGCTTGACGGATATTGTGAAAACTGCGTCGACTATATCTCTCGCTCTCTACCTTTCTTCTCCGCGCGCCTTCGATCCACCGTATCACCACAACCCTCCGAACCCAACGTCTGCAGTCAGCGGTCGTTTCCCTTCCACGTTCCTCCCGTCTCCAACATTCCAGCTTCGCTCGCCTTGACATGATCGCGTGCGTTGCGTTCCCGTCGCTACAGGGCGTCTCAGATGGACTTGCTCCGTGCATACGCCCGTCGCAAAAGACCAACGCAGTGGCTGTTGCGTCTATCAGACTGTCCTTGCTATCGTCGTCTTTGTGCCGTCGAGAGCCGGGGTCGTGCTCAATAAGCTTGAAGCTTCCAGATAGCCTCCTGGGTACACAGCGCAATAGTCCTGCTGTAGGGTCGCGTCGAGTTCCCTGGATGATTCGTCCTCACGTTCCATGCTCCAAGCCATGCCAGAGTGCCTCGGCGCCGCAGATTCCCTCGAACCCCTCCTGGCTCCGTCTCAGACCTATGATCCTGTCGCACCTGCTCATTGCAGTACGTCCGCCGCTCTCTTCTCAACCCAATACCCCCGTTCCGGCCTCCGTAGCTCCCTCATGTCCCCCGGCGACAGTTTCTGATTCACTTCACTCACATCCACCAACTCTTTCACGGCGAAGATTTTGCCTGCCACGTCGGGGGAGACCGGGTGGTAGACTGTGCGAAGGCGTTTGTGTAGGCCTAGTGATTTGAGGATGCGGAGGTTGTTGCTGGGGAGGCCGATGGCGGAGCGCAGGAGCGTGATGCGGAAGTAGCGCGATGCTGTGGCGGTGGACATGGTGGTAGATGGAGAGGGAGCAGTTGTGGCGGTGTGGTTGTAGCTGTCGTGTCTGCTGGATGGGGAAGTTTTGGTGGTGAATGTAAGGATGAGTCGGGCAAATGTTGGTGTGGTACTTTGAAGTCGGGCATTGATGTCGGCTCCACTTTGACCTCGACCTTGACCAGACGACAATGTATATACCATACTGAACAGACACTTCTTT
The DNA here is from genome assembly GCA_002077065.1 of Cryoendolithus antarcticus. Lineage (NCBI taxonomy): Eukaryota > Fungi > Ascomycota > Dothideomycetes > Cladosporiales > Cladosporiaceae > Cryoendolithus > Cryoendolithus antarcticus. Next base: position 744,594 of record NAJO01000004.1, on the reverse strand, counting down.
CGCCTAGCACGCTAAGAAAGGTGCCTGGATCTCAGCTATAGCTACCGCCATGACCGCGCAACACACTTGTCGCACGCGACACCCATAGGTCCCGTCCCTCCCCCCAATACCCACACCCATACCCCCTCCCCTACCACCCGTCATGAACGACCCCACCCCCGACGTCTCCCGCCTCGCCGAGCTCCTCAAGTCTCCCGATGACCTCGACAAGCTGCCCTCCCTGCGCGCCGAGCTCACCCGCAAGAAAGCAGCCATAGACGGACAACTCAAGCTTGGTCTGAAGGAGCAACTGGAGATAACTTCCAATGGCATGTCCAGCATCACCTCCGGCCAGTCGATCGTCGCCCAGATCAAGGAGGAGATGATGAAGATCGATCGGCTGTGCAGTGAAGCTCAGGGCATGATACGGGACTTCCCTGAAGTGGAGAGGCTGGGCATCATGCAGCGCAATTTCGCAGCTGTGGAGGAGATGAAGGACGCGATTGAGAAGTTTGGTCCTGGACTTGGGGAGCTGGAAGAGTTACTCAGGGAGGATGATGAGGATCTGGAGGGCCAGCCTAATCTCTTAGCTATACATGCTGGGTTGAGCGAGCTGAGGGAGGTGAGAGAGCGGGCTATGGAGCAGACTAAGGGCGTTGAGGGGGAGAGTGGGCTGGAGTTGATCGAGAATTTGCCGTTGGAAGGGGAGACTACGCTGAGGGACTTCTTTGCGAGACTGGATGATGTGGTGGATTGGTTTGATGAGCATGTCGGCGCGGCGTGTATTAATCTTATCCCGCTTGTGCAGGCGGGGAATAATGGGCTAGTAGTCCGACTGGCATTGGTCATCGAGGAAGAAGAGAAGAAAGATCGGCAGGCGAAGGCTCTGCAGGATGCGCAACGAGAGTTCCAGGACGTCGCATCGCGGTTCAAGAGCATCAATGTCGGGCAGCGCGAACTTCGTGGATACAAGAAGAAGTTCTTGCAAGCGATTGAGGCATCGGCAGCGGCGCAGTTCGAGCAGGTGCAGCAGGCGTTCCTCGATGATCCTGACAAGTTCGAGAAGGCCTGCCGCTGGTTCTTCAATGATCTCAACACTGTCAAACTAGGAATGGTGGATCTGATGCCGAAAAAGTGGAAGATCTTCAAGACGTACATCAGTATCTACCATAAGCTTATGCGTGACTTCCTGGTCGCGCAGCTGGACAATGCTGAGATCACGCCGGTGCACATGCTGGCCATCCTGACTTGGGTGGGCAAGTACCACACAAAGATGGCGCGGCTCGGCGTGAAAGAGGACGAGCTACGACCACATGTCATCGATTCCCGAGAAAGCGATCTAGTCCGCGACTACCGCACACTCATCACAAAAGCAGTTCAAGAATGGATGGACCGCATGGCCACCACCGACCGACAAGAATTCCTCTCCCGCGCCGACAGCAGTCTCGACCAGAACGGCGATGGCCACCTCCACACCAAATCCCTCGGAGACATGTGGACCATGTTGCGCGAGCAGCTCGCCGTCGCCCAATCCTCCGGCCGGCCAGATGTGGTGGAAGGCGTCGTCGAAAGCATGTACATCGCCCTGAAACAACGCCAACAAATGTGGGAACGTCTGGTAGATGACGAAGCGCGGAAATTCGAGTCCGGACAACTTGGACAAGAAGCCGTGAGCTCGTTCCACGACTGGCTGGTAGCTATCGCAAACGATCAGATCACTAATATTGACGATGACCCCGCGACTGGCACGCCCTCATTCCTCTCGCGGTTCAGAGCAGACTTCGAACCGCTCGTCAGTCCCGCTTACGCCATCAGTTCCACAACCGAGCACGAAAGCTTGTCAAACGCCTACGTCGACCTGTCAACGCACTGCCTCGCGCTCTTCGCCAAGACAATCTTCAACGTCGACTTCCGCAGTATCATGCAGGATTTCTTCACGCCGCTGTGGTATAGCAAGGCCTGCATGGCCCAGATCAACAGCACATTTGAGGACTACTTGAACGACTATACGGCTGTCTTTCACCCTTCGCTCCGGGATATTCTTATTGAGGAGCTGGCTAACGAGCTCCTCGTGCGCTATCTCAGCGCTGTGCATAACAAGAACGCGAAGTTCCGCCGCGCGGACCCGTATACGTCGAAGATGACGGAGGATGTGAAAGGTGTGTTCGCGTTCTTCGGACAGTATGGGGATGCGTTTGAGGTTGTGAAGCAGAAGTGGCGGGCTGTGGAGTTGTTTGAGGGGTTGTTGAGTGCGCCTAAGGGGCAACCTGTGGTGGAAGCTTACGCCAGACTGAAGGAAGTGTACTGGGATGTACAAATGGGGTGGATTGAGGCTGTTTTGAGGAGTCGAGATGACTTTGAGAGGGCTATGTTGGCCGGAGTAAAGGCTAGGGCGGCGGAGATGAGCGGGGAGAGGGGGGCGGAGACGGTGATGAGTAAGGTTAGGTGATGAGTGCGCCGGATGTGGGGATTTGTCTGAATTAGCGAGGCGTTGTGGCGTACCGAGTACTGTTTGATAATGTTATCCGTTCATAACCCAGCTTTCCATCACGTGACTCTCTCCGGCAACTTCCGACCCTTCCCGAGTCTGAGCTTGGTGCATTGGACCTCAAACTGCAGCGAAGCTATCTCAACATCAGCAATCCCCATCTCATTACACACCACAATGCTCGCCAGTCGTGTCGCCGCCCGAAGCGCCCGCGTGGCAGCGCCGCGCCTTGCGCAAACTCCTCTTTGCGTGCGAGGCTTTGCCGACGCCAAAGCCGGCACAGACACGAAGCCTCCTATCGCGCTGTTCGGACTCGATGGCACCTACGCAAGCGCTCTGGTACGTCTATGCTGCAAGTTCAGAGTGCGAAATGGACGAGAATGGGGAACGGGAGCTGATCAGATGAGTGCATAGTACACCGCAGCCGCGAAATCCTCCGCTCTCGACCCCGTCTCCAAGGCAATGGACAGCCTAGCCGCGACCTTCAAACGCGATCCCAAACTCCACTCCATTCTCACGGCGCCCACACTCTCTGTCTCGGACAAGAAGCAGATTGTCGCTGAGCTGCACAAGTCCACCGGCGTGACTGACAAGTCCAAGACGCTGGACAACTTCCTGGACACGCTGGCTGAGAACAACAGACTCAATGTCCTCGATGGTGTGGCGGAGAAGTTCGGCTTGTTGATGAGTGCTAGTCGTGGGGAGGTGGAGTTGACGATTACGAGCGCGGCGCCGCTGGATCAGAAGGTTGTGAAGCAGTTGGAGGCCGCGATTAGTAAGAGTCAGTATGTTGGGCAGGGAAAGAAGTTGAAGGTTGTGCCGAAGGTATGATCTTGAACTTGTGTACTAGGTGGAGCAGATGCAGTTGCTAACTCAGGTGGTACAGGTCAACCCGGAAATCAAGGGTGGTCTGGTGGTGGAGATTGGCGACCGCACGATCGACCTATCGGTCTCGTCCAAGATCGCAAAGATGAACAAGCTGCTGCAGGATACGCTATAGATGGGGATCAGACGAAAGGAGGTTGCTCATAGCGCAAGAAAGTCTCAATCCTGTCGGAGAGACTGCAATGCATGGCAACATCACCTCATGCATGTATATACTAGTACCTTGACTATTCCGAGAGCCTTCTGCTTGTTTCATCGAACCGTCAAGGTCTACTATAACTCGTCGGATCCTTCGATCGTGATTCCGCCTTTCCAGGTGTCGGATATGTGTATGATGCTCTTGCCAGCTCGACTGCGACAGTGAATCGCTGTATCACCGTAACTGTGAGAGTCCAGTCTCTAACTAGTAGCCACAAACGAGGCTGCTTTTCTCCCTCTTCTGCCTGTCTGTCTGTCTTGCACGCTTCCTTCTGTGCCATACACGTTCCTCGTCTAGTGCCGTCTTGGCACACCTGCCGCACTCTCGCGTCCATCTCTCTCTCGAGGAGATTGGCGGGATCACTCTTCCTCCACAAAACCAGGATCCAGCTTGACCTCGCTTGTGCCGCATCATTGTTGGTAAGTATGCGTCTCTGCCTACTCTACGTTTCCTATCGCTCTCTCACGATGTTGCCACCCGCTCTCGTCCGTCGATCCTCCCGATGTTGCGGCGCGAACTTTGTCACTCCTTCACCGCGTCTTCAACGAGACAACGCGTTGTGAGTCAACAGGTGATCTGCTAGGCTCCCAGTCTTTCCAGTCAGTGGCATTCGAGGCCATTTGTTGAGTCACGACTGCCGGCTAATGTGCTTGCTCACTATATAAAGCGCAGCGATAGGCCATTCCAGAAATTTACGAGGCGTTCGCTGGCTCTCGCGAGCCACCTATTATCAACAGACACTTTTACCGCCATCATGGCGACACGATACACGTACCACAGGCTCAATGCTCGACAAATGTGCGATGCTGAGCCTGCCGAGCTGGCAAGCTACCTACGAAAGCACATGGTCGAAGCTCCTGATACCGAGATCATATCGAGCAATCTACTCCAATCTGTTGCCATTGAAGCCATCCCACCCCGCGTCTACAACGTCTGGCTGTCGGTATGTCCGGATGCAAGTGCGATCGCGGCAGGATTCCAGCAGCGGCACTCTGTCTTTTGTCGTGTAGGTGCTATCAAAGAATTCCGACGCCGTTTCCGGACTGGGAAAGTCAGCGGAGTATGGCAGGCTCTGGGTGGAGCGACTGGGATCGGGGAGATGATGTCGAAGTGGAGTGTGAATGAAGTAAAGGCGTTTTGTCAGGCTGTGCATCGCAGTGGGACGGCTCTCGTAGGCCGACAGGAGAGACAGCGATTTGTAGACGAGCTCGTCGGTGTCCTACTCCCGGATGGAGTTGAGCCTTCTGAAGTGAACAACCCGGACCAACGATCGCTGGAAGGTGACTATGCGCGGATGGTCTCCGCCTGCACAGCCGCTTTCGTACAGCGCTGGAAGGACCAGGGCAGACAGCCAGCTCCTCAGATCAAGAGACTTATTCAGAGTCAACCTCTACTGTGCAAGCAGTGGTGCTTAGATCTGGTCCGTGACGGCAATCTCGATCTCGAGGACTACTTGCCACTGCTCGAGAGCGCAATGCCGCAACCTTCCCAAGATGATCCCACCATCACGGAGAGCATGTTGTTCGCAACCGATGTCCTGGAACTCATGCTTGACAATGACCGCTTTCCAGTCAAGGAGAACGTCCTGTGCGCAATCGTAGAGAACACAGTAAAGCGACTTGCTCGACGAGAGCCACGAGATGCAGCCGACGCGCAAGGGCGGATCACCCCAGCTTCTAGACGGCACAGAGCTTCAAACGCTGTTACAGCACGGGCTCTCCAGGTGATGGGTCGAGCTTTACAACAGCAAGCGGCGAAGGCAGCGGCTCTCACAATTAGGTACTCCGAGTATATCTCCAACCTCGCCGTACTGTACACTCGAGAAGGATTAGATTCGAAATCGGATATGACCACTTTGCTACGAACTTCAAGACTTGCATCACATGAAGGGACGCAGTGGTTGGCTGAATCATTACGTGAAGCGACGCCAGAGAAACGATACGATCTGCTCAAGTGGCTACTCGTGAACGTGTCGAACTACAAGCTCGATCTTGGCGAGCGAAAAGCTGCCCCTAGTACAGTGCCTGAGTTCCACCCGATGCTGTTCGAGGTACTGCCACCCACCGATGCAATCGATTTCTTCGACAATCTATTGCGACTCGGCTTGGACATGCGAGTTCCAGGACCAATGCGTGCCTCAGAGGACGCTAATGCGATCAACGCGAATCTCTTGAGGCTCTCGATCGGGGTTGACACATCAACGGATCTCAATACCGCCCTCAAGCATATCTCGCGCTGCCGAGAGAAGGCCCAGACAAGTCGAGATGCGGCTGTTCGAGCTTTTTGGGTGGAAGCCGTATTTCGGTTCGCCGCATTATCACGCTCCCTTGACACGTTGAATGACACACTACTGTGGGCTCGGAGGTACAACTCAGACTCCTTGACCATCAAGACTGCTTATGGGAGCGACGTGATGGCTAGTAAGCACATGGTCGAGTGTCTTGCGGGACTGCAGCACCGCGCAGAAGGCATTGTCGTGCGCACCGACCTAGAAGGGCGGCTGAAGCAGGCGAACAGGACTCTTTTATTCATTCTCGGAACGGCAGTAATGTGTCAGAAAGATCCTGCATTCCAGGCGCACGCGTGGCAACGCTCTCTTCGAAGCATGCTCTGCAACGTCATCGAGTCTCGAATTCGGAAGACGCATTTCCTCGCAGGCCAAAGCAGCTGGACAAACGATGATGTGTTCCAATGTGTATGGCAAGACACTCTTGACACCCTCATCAAAGCCGAGGAAATATGCTTGGCGGAGGAGAATGCGGTTCTAGGCATGCGCGATCTTGATGGTTTGACTTACCCGGTGCGCGTCGAGGGTATCGCCGCCAAGGCAGCGTCGCTGCGCTTCTTAGACGAGCTCGCAATCAGGCGAGACAGCCTATATCGCACCCATCGCATCAAATCAAACGCCTCTGTGATTGAGCTTCGGGATCCGTGGCCACGCGGTCTTCCCAATCAGTGCTTACAAGAGTTCATATACGACGGTGAGATACTGGATCGTGACACACCATATCTCAGCACCCGACTGCATACTGTAGTCTTCCCGGATGCAAAGCTGGCGCGGGAGCTTCTGCCTCAGGACGAAGATACTCGCTTCGCTATCGGGGACTATGTTGAGAACTACAAACACGCTTTGTACTACTATGTGCACCGAGCTCCCTCGTTAAAGGACACTCGAATCGCCGAAACGTGGAATTACGCTCTCTCCCACCTGAGTGATCGCATGACCCCTCTGGAAGCCAGACTGTATTGGAGAGGGGTGTTCCATGATTCACAGATCGAAATCCATGATGATTGGCTTGAGCTCCCACGCCCCGCGATGCCTCGACTCCCGGATACTGACGATGAGCATGTGAGTGAGTGGGATCCGCTACACGAGCCACAGCAGCCAGAGTCACAACAACGTCTGCTCCCGGTCGTTACCCTGGATTGTATGACGGGACAATTCTCAAGCTCGGTCAGTCTCCACGACGTTGGTAAAAAGGTGGCCTTCGTGGTGCCAGAGGAGAAGATCCCGGCATATCAGGCAGGCTCTTTCTGGGATGTGTATAAGGAGAGCCACCTTTCCAGGTCTGCAGAAGAGGCCTTCATTGCTACTGGCCTGTTGTATATCGACAGTCATGTGAAGTCAGACGCGAGTCTCCTGAGCGAGTCCTTCCCAACTGGTCATACTCAGAGGTATCCGGCTGTCTTCCTCGATGAGAATTTCTTGAATCAGAGAGCGCTGGACACGAATCCTAAGGGAACGTGGGCGAGAGCCGTGTTAAAGCGCTTCCTTCCGGACGTGCCAGCCACTTGTCTGGCGAGAGTGACAATGATGCTGATGCGGGAACTTCATGAGAAGCCAGGAACATTGCCACTGACTGCCTTTGATGTCCTTAAGATGCTAGCATATAGCAGTAAGCCAGAGCTTGCGTTCGATCACATCGTCGCAGTGATTACGGGCATGCCTGACGAGAGCTCCTGGCATCGGCAATTACTTCAAGCCGGCATCTTCAAGCGCTTACCCGCTGATCAGGCGAAGATGCTTGCAAGCACACTGATCCACAAGATCTTGGACAAGCTTGATGAGCAATCTCGAAGACGGGCGGCTTGGGAGGGTGATGATACTGCGGTAACGGATGCAACGTCGCAGCCACCTGCTAGTCTTATCAAGATCACTACCGTGAAAATGCTGGCGGAACTGCTGCATAATGTAGCATTCGATGAGAACTTCTCGGTGGACATACTGAGCTCGATCCTGGTAAGGTCCACACATCTAGACATTCGTGCTGCTGTCGTGAGCAGTCTTGTGCAGATACTGTCGAAGACCACCCAGGAGCGCACAAGGGAGGCGATCTTGGCAATATTGGAAGAGCACGCCGTTCCGGTCGCGGCGTCGATGAACGAGCGGAAGCCTATGACAGAGCAGGACTGGCTGGGAGCTGAAACCGCACTGCGCTTGCCGGACATCAATGCAGAGCGTCCTCTCCAGGCATCGATGCGGACGACGGCAAGGACTCTCGCGCCCGTGACACTGCAGGCAGCCTTCTATCGTCGCATCATGGTGCCGCTGATCGAGAGCAGCACGAAGAACAACGCTCGATGGACCAGGCTCTTCCTCCAGAAGTACGACGCCTTACACTTGCTAGAAATCGTCACCCCAGTGCCAACAGATGTAATGCTACCTGTGGAGCTACTACATCAAGCCAATCCGGTGACCGCCAGCATCACCGAACTCGTGGCACCACAGGCCTTCGAACAGTACAGCAATTATGTCATGGCAGTTCTTCGAGCACCCCAGGATCTGCTCGACTTCAACAAGCAATTGCGCGAAACCAAAATCGAAGTCGGTGCAAACGCCCGAAGCCACTGGCTCACCCAATGGGGCGGCGCTCCCTGGTCAGTCATCCACACTTACGAGGTCCTTGACGTGCCCAAATTGCTACGCACCGCCGACTGGAGCATCGCACCTGGCACGCTGCAACTGGAACACGCTCACGCCCACGAGCGCAAGCTGATCGACATGATGCTACGCCAATTCGACACAGGCGCCGGCCATTGGAGCACACAGCTGATACGCCACGAGCTTCGACCTGGTGAAGGTTCAGAAGCGGCGAAGAAATGGGCGCTGAATCTCAAGCCGATGCTGGAGTACATGCTGCAGCAAGTCGACGAGACACGAACAGTAGAGTGGCAGCAGGACCCGCAGCGCGTTCCGTCGATCCTGCCTTCTACGTTTCTCATTCGTATGCGCCTGCTGCCGCATCCAGGCGATGGCATCGAGGGTAGTAAGGCAGAGCAGGTCGAGCGAGCTCACAGCTTCGCTGATGCTATCATGAACCTTCTAGAGCAGCTGGCGAAGGAACGCACATATCATGTGGACTTCAACCTGCTGAAGGAGCATGTCAAGAACAAGATCAATCAGCGGACGACGCTAGACGTCGTGAAACGACTCGGCTCACTTGGGGGCGGTCCTGATGAGCTGCTCTCAACGGCGCAGCTCCTGCAGATCGAGCTGGCACAGCATCTGCTACCCGGCGCGCAGAAGCCTGAAGCGGACTCTGAGGTCAAGGCAGTACGCGTCATGCTTGACAGCTGGGTAGCGAGTGCAGATGAGGAAGTCAGGAAACATGGTATTGCTGCGTTGCGACAGCTGGAGAGGGATTGGAAGCTGATACCATTGTGATGACACGCTGGTGACAGAAGAAGCGGGCCGCTCAGCGCCTCTCCGCGATGGAGAACGCTGATATATGCAGCGCCGCGATAGTGCATACGCAGTCACAATGTCGGCGAGAGCGAATGTCGTGCCCACTAAAAGCATACAAGCTCTCCGGGGCAGCTCTGACAGAACTTGGTTACTACGGTGCAACACAGACTAGCAGTCTGAATCGTGAGAACCTCTTGGGCGGTCCGCTTGCTCTGTCATTCGCGTAGCTTGGCAGGCAGCAGTGGGTCTAGTGGTCGAATGTGGCGACGTATGGACATGATCTATGATAATTTCTATGTACACCAGTTACGCACAACACTACAGCTTCTTGAAGAAGCCCATCACACTCTGCCGCCTCTGGTTGCGCTCCTCTTTCTTGATCAGCTTCACCGCATCGCTGATCATAGTCGACTCCTGCTGTTCCGTGTGCGGCGCACTGCTATGCCGTCGCAAGAAGCCTGGTCGCTTGCTGGCACTGTGACCTTGCGGTTCCCTCCCTCCAAATCCTGGTATTTGCAACGTCGATCTCATGTCATCTCCGCATTGACTTTGCTGTGCCCAGTGTGGTCGATCATGTCGCAGAATGTTCGGCCGTTGTGTGCCCATCGGCTGATCCTCGACTTCCTCCATGTCTGCGGCGGGTAACCTTGGGCTGTCGTGCTTTCTGCCGATCTTGAACTCCGGTGATTGCTCCTCATCAACATCGTGAGTAGCGATTCGAGGAATCTCGATACGCTCGTATGCTGTTTGCGAGCCGTGCTTGATGGCTACCAGCTTCGTGGTCATCTGTTGACCGGGCTCAGATTGCTTGCCAGCACGTCCGGATCTGAAGCCTGCCAAACTTGCGCTTCGCCCAGGCGGTTTACCGGTAGTGTATTCGGGCGGCGATCTTGAGTCTTCGACATGCCTTCCACTGTACTTGGCGTTCGGGCCTGAAGCCGAGTCTCGCTTCGATGCTGGCAAGCTTTTCGCACTGTCATCCACATGCAGCAGAGCATGCAAATGCTTGATGTCCATGACAGGCTTGCCATCTGCTGTAGCTACCACAGTCGTCCGGGCCACAGGTGCTGCTGACATGCTTTTCAAGCGTTGGTCAATCGCTGCGGCCTCGAGTTCTCTGTTGGCATTGCGTGCACGTGACCTGCTTTCGCGCTCGAGCTGTACGGCCTCGAGCTTCTGGCTAAGATAGACAGGATCGACACAAAGACTCTGAGGCTGCTGCGTTCTGCTATTGGGCTGAGCAGATGTCTAAGAAGTGATCAGTCCGTGGATCTGTAAAGGGAGAATGAAGCCACATACTGTGGCAGGGTTCATCAGTGTCGCCATTGCCCCGAATGCTGGAGTCGACAGTTCGCTTCGGTAGTGGGCAAGATGCTGACTGGACACGAATGATCTACACAGGCAAGGCCAGACGGGTCTTATAAGTGTCCCAAAACTGCCGTTGCAACGCAACTCGGGCGATATCCTCCACAAACAAGCAACACCGTGTGGAGATGATGTGGAGTGGCTAGTACGGGTTGTCGGGTATAATGGAAGGGTTTCGAGTGGTGTATTTCCAACAGCAAGCCACAGAGTAGTACCGAGTCCTAGGCGATGCTATGTGATATGTAGGTATTAACCTCTTAAGGTGGGAACGACTATGTTGCAATAGGAATACTGAACGCGGCGAGGCCGTGTCGCACAAGCAGGATTGAAAGCTTACGCGACGGAAATGCGAAAGACAGGAAGGTGGGCTCATGAGCCGACAAGAAAGAAAAGACTGGAAAACCTTACGTCGTTCACGGTTGGCGCCATCGTGGCGTCAGTCACAAGGACCACCGAGCGGCGCGGTTGTTGGAAACTGGAAGTGTAGTCCAGGAAGAGTTTGGGTTGTCTTGCGGCAAGCGGCAATGGCTTGCGGGGCGGTCCATTGGATAAATGGCCGAGGAACAGGACTGAGCAGCGAGTGTTGGCGATTGACGACAGCACCATTTGACCTGCGATCAAAGCGAACCGTGGACTTGTTGGCAGAGAGTAGCAATGTTGTGAAAGTGATTGTGAATGAAAACGGCGGATGCATCGGACATGACGAAAGCTGAAGTTCAGATGTGGGCCCGGCTAAAGTCTGTGCATTCGTTCCTGCACTAGCGGATGATCTACTCAATTCATCTCGGCATTGCTCGGTGACCTAGACAACAACACGTGACAGCGATGATGTAGAAGTTGTTCTGTGTTGTGGTCATTGTTTTCTTTGGCTGTCGAGGCTGTGCAGCTTTCACATCGCCGAAATCGTTGCTCGCATCGTACAGTCACCCAGATATATTCCTTGTCTTCCCTGGCACCTCTCCACTTGGCCACTGACAAAGTGCCATCGCCTTGTTCGGATCTCCTTCGACAAAGCATCGCCCAGTGCTCGCAGCAAGCGAGAAGGCAGGCCTGGCACCGCATATGTCGCAGTGCTGTGCAGCCGGGTCCATCTGAACTTGCTTTCGTATTGCTTGCTCATATGAGCGACCCGATCGACCGCCGAAGTCTTCGTATATAGTCGTGGACTCACTTGAACGCCATTTTTTGGCGTTGTGTCACGGGAACCAACGATTCGAGGCCAAGATCGCTCGACCCTCACCCACAGTGACGAGAGTCTCGATCACCATCATGCAGGGACCACTTTCAAGCAGTCAAGTTCGCAACCTCTCCCCTCGCCTGATCCAACAGCTCTCTTTCCCGCTTCTGTCTCGCCCTGACCTCAGCACTCAACTTCGCGTCCTTCGCGCTCCTCGTCCTCGCTTCAGCCAGTTCCCGCATCTCCTCGCGGTCCTCTGCTGAAGGCTCCAGTACTTCCGCCTTCGTGAGTCGTATCAATGCGTCCAAGATCTCCGAGTTCGTTGAATGCGTCATGTTGATCGTCTCGACTCGTTCCGTAGCTGCCGCTTCCGGTGGTACATTGTGTTCCGTCGATGTCGATGTGACGGCTGCCGGCGAAGAAGTTTCGGAGCCAGAGGTTTGAGGCGCATCGGCGGAGGTGAAGTGTACGCTCAGGGTTGCTGCTTCAGTTTGGGGCGCTGTTCGGTCGATTGTCATGGGTACTGCTGGATTGTGGTACTTCATTCTGATGAGCTCGTGTTGCCAGAACTTCCTCGGACCCATGTGACCGCCATTGAGCTTTGGCGCAAAGCGCAGGTGTATTCGCTTGATATCTTTGGGTAGTGTGATGGCGCCAGAGCCTACTCGTATCTCCAGCAGCTTCGTCTGCAGCGTGCGCATCCGCTGCGACAGAGATGGAGAAGGCATGATTGTATGAGGAGGTCTGAGATATGGTAGATCGAAGATGGTGAAGCAAGGCGTGAAGTGGAGGTGCACAAGTGTTGATTAATCAATTGTCTATCAATATTTCCCCAGAACGTTGACGGCGAAATCGGCACTCCCGAAGACCGCATATGAGCTCGACTGACAGCGATTTGCTGCTTTGCCTTGCATCCACAATCATACAACCAGCAACGCACTATGGCCACCCTCCTCCGTCGCCCAAGCACGCTTCATGCCCTCCCCTCTGGATGTCGCGCCCTCTCCACCACCCTTCCCCGCTGCGCCTCCCTCCAATGGCAATCCAACCCCCCCGAGTCCCTCGCCGCTACAGTCCCAGCCTATCCCTACGGCTCCCCCCAATGGTACAAACAGTCTCGCTCCGGTTTGTACGGCGGCCAGCAAATCCAATTCGGCAACAATGTCTCCGGTCGCTTCGAAACGAAAACACGCCGAAAATGGCGCCCCAACATCAGGGTGAAGAAACTATATTCGAGAGCATTGGGACGGACGGTGCAGGTCAGGGTTAGCACGAGGGTGCTGAAGACGATTGATAAGTTGGGAGGGTTGGATGAATACCTGCTGGGGGAGAAGGAGGCGAGGATCAGAGAGTTGGGAGAGAGTGGGTGGTGGCTACGATGGGCTGTTATGCAGACAGGGGCTGTGAGGGAGAGGTTCAGGAAGGAGAGAGAGGTGTTGGGACTGCCTGCGAGGGATGACGCGGATGAAGCGGTGATCGAGATCGATGCTGAGGAAGCACTTGCGACAGCTGCAGAGGATGCCGTCGAGGAGCTGGCACCGGACGATGCCGAGACCGAAGCAGTCGCCACAGACGACGCATTCCAAATCGAAACATCACCAGAACTGCCACCCCTACGATTCCGAGTCGGACCACGCCAACACATCATGCTCACACCTACCGGCTGGCGGCGAAGTCTACCAGCGAGGACTGACCCAAAGAGCAGTCCGGCTTACCTACGACGTCTCAGAAATTCCACACAGGCCGCTATTCCTATGGAGGTGCTGAATGCATCACTCGCTGCTGCAACGGTGGAGGACTCGGTGCTTGTGGCGCCTCGAGAAGTGGACATCGAGGATGCAGAGGCTGTAGAAGAAGCCGAGACACTCGAGAACGTCGAGGATCAAGTGCCGGCTTTCAGGACGATCAGCCGGAAGCTGACGCTCCAGGAGCGGGTGAGGGTACGTAAGGAAGCGCTGAGCGAGATCATGAGGGATCAGATAGGAGTCGTGGAGGCACAAAGAGCGGAGACGCGCATACTGGCGCGACAGCTCCGACGTCAGCAGACTATGGATGAGAAAGCTGCGATGAGTTAAATGCAGCTTAGTGTAGTAATCTTACAGCAGAGTCGCCTTCAAAGTAAGATCTCATACGTGACCTCGAATCCATTGAATCCACAATCAATACCAGTCTGATTATCTGCTGTCATGTCCTCACAGCAGGCTCACCATGAACGCCGAAGCTCCGTAGCAGATGCACCCGCCGTTTGATCAGTGGCCGGTCAGCACTTGACCTTGTCCAAAGTACTACCAGCCCCTTGAGCTCCATGTCCCTGAAACCTCAGAACCGAATCATCCCACCGTCAAATCAAGCAGCGCCCTAGTCTATCCAATCAATACCTTAGCCGGAGTCCGCGCCCGCGATACTTGACTGCGTCGCCTAGTCCTCCTCCACCATGCCTGCACCACCTTGGACCATAACGTCCTCCTCACTCAAGCTCTGCTCTCCCTGGATGAGAGCAAACATCTCAGCGATGTAGAAGGTAGTCTCGTGGTTCTCCACCGTGAAAAGGTCATCCAGCCCGAAATCATCATCTCCAGGGAACGGAATGCGCGCGCGGACACGGTCCTGCAACTCCGGTCGACTCCGGCTGTGCGCGTTGGTGCAGTACTCACACAAGTTTCCACCGCATAGATGACAGTGGTAATGAAACCTAGAGCGGCCGAAAATGCAGACCCCGCAGGTGCTTGACCATCTGGTGAACATGAAGGCGTGTTGACACCCAAACACCTCTGGCGCAGCAAAAGGCAGTTGCAGCACCCTTCGTACGTTACCATCGCCTGTAAGTTGCCAGCCGGGCCTGATCTCGTTGTCGACATTGCGGTGATGCTGATTCCATCCGTAGTAGTTGTAGCCGTTGGCGTCGTAGCCACGGTGGTCCCGACCTTGCCCGTCGCGCCCCTCCCTGTCGAAACCCTCGCGATCACGACTCTCGCCATCGAAGCCCTCGCGGTCTCGTCCGGTACGGTCGATGCCATTCGCATCGTACCCGTGAGAGTCATAGCCCCAAGGATTGTACCCGTCTGTACTCTCGAGCCAACTATCATCATCTTCGTCATCACTGTATCCGACCACGTCATAGTCGTTGTATGCAAGGCCAGTGAAGCTCATACGGTTGTGGTCGAATCCTTCGCGATCCCACCCATACCAGTCATAGCCATCCGTGTCTCGACCCTCCACGTTGAAACCGTCACGATCGAAGCCGAGGTAATCGAAGCCATCCCTATCGTAGCCATCAGGATCCATGCCGAAGTCATCGAAGCGATCCTCATAATCGTCATCATCATAGTCCTCGTTCCCCCCACCGTCGTCTTGCGGATCCCATATATCGTGTCCGACTTTGCGGCACCCATTGCCGCAAGCCTCGATCCCGTTCCACTTGCCACCACAGAGCAGACAGAACTCAGCACCGCAGAAGCATCTCATGTGGTTGCACGCCTCGGTCTTCTCGACGATAACCCGGCACCGGTAGCAACGTTGCGACAGCCAACGCAGTTCTTCCGGTATGCTGTCGAGATAATCCCGAATCGACTTCTCCTGTTCTCCCGCAGAACAATCGTGTATTTCCTTGGCTTCGTCGACGGCGATGACCATGGCTGCCTTGCATGCGATGCATGTAAAGGTATCGCAGTGTAGGCACCTGACATGGTGATCGCCGCCCCGAATGTTTGCGTTCAGGAGGGGTGACACACCACGAGTCGAAGCGCAAGATTTGCGCGCACAGTACACACGAGTTGCGCGTGGAGTTTCGTACTCTTCCGACTTCTCGAGGTAATCGGCAAGCAGACGTGGGTGGTCATCTTGTAGGATGGTCTCGATCAAGGACAAAGGATGTTTGTCACAATCGATGTCTCCGCAAGGAATCGGATAATAATGTTCCTGCTGGACGGCGTTCTCGGCAGCCCGTACGAAGCAAATTACACAGATTGCGTGCGCGCCACAGGGCATATTGTGGAGCTTGATGGCCTGCGTATCTGCAGACAATGAATCGACATCCTCGGTGATCAAGAGTTGATCTTCAGGGAGACGTTCATTCGACTGAGTGTCCAGAGTAAGCGGCGTCGCCCAATCGCCACAGATCACGCAATACTCTGTCGTGCTCATCGTTCTAGTTCCGGATCGACGTGCGAATGCAATGCGCTCGCTGGTGGGAAGTGCTTGAGAGGCCTGGTGGGTGTTGATGGTCTTCGCGGTATGTTGATGGATCGGTACTTGCAGAGCAGTGACAGGACTCTGTGCGCAGCGGTCGTAAGCGTGAAAGTGAGAGTACAGGTCGACAATGCGTGAAAGGTTGATGGGGACAAGGAGAAAGGAGAGGCAGTGGGTGCAGGAGGTCGCAGGAAATGGAATGGTCGCAGTGGGTATGTATAGAAAGTGGAAGGCCTGAAATCCTCAAAGAGGCAGAAGGCGGCTGTGGCCCGTGCACATCTGTTGTAAGTGAATGCCATCGCGGCGGGCCAGCACATGCGAATACTTCGCCAGTGTGAAGGGTACCAAACATCTCGTAATTTTATGGTTCTTGAGCGCCTTGATCAGTGAAGGTTGCGGCGACTGCAAGCACCGCAGAGATTTGCACGGTGCGAACGAGCTGTAGCATATCTTGCTGCAGACGCATGGATCCAGGCATATAGTACGCGATCGTAGTGGCTGCACTACATTCGTATCGTATTCAGTAACAGATGGCTTTCGGCGGTGACTGCGCTATGTTGAGGCGTGAGCCGGCCGAGAAACGAGATGGGTATCGCGCGAGCATCAACAGGGTCTGTACACCCATGGTCGTTTTGTAAATATTGTAGCTCCACGGAAAGATCGAGAGTCCGGCGTGTTGTACGGCTGGTCTGGATCTGCAGTGGCGGGAACACGCACTAAACGTGGGAAGACAGCAAGTAGCACATTGCTAAGAAGTAAAGAATAGTCAGGGAACTCTCACGGCAAGATATCTGAGAGGACAAGAAGCAGTTTGTAGTCAGACAGTTCCTCGTAGCCTGTTTGTGCTTGCTGCCTTGACTCTTTGTCCGACAGCACAACAAGCTAGGCCGCGTGATGGGCGGTTTGGCTCCATAGTCGTAATTGAAACCAGATTTCTCATTGCGTGCTATCACGAGACCGCTCTGGATTGGAGTCAAAGTCTCCATTATGGATGTAAAGTGTAAGGCGAAGTGAGAAAGTGAGGTGAGGTTAGATTATTATATGAGGCACAGCTCGGGGAAGCTTTGATTGGCCAGCTGTTCACAATCGCCAGCAGCTCGATCACGTTGCATCGCGTTCTCAGAATTGTATTCTATTACATACCCAATCGAATCTCGTTCGATCGATCTTTGACGCGATGCGCACCTCCTCCGTCCTTCTGGCGTTGCCAGCGTTGTCTTGCGCCCAGCAGATCCCCTACCTCGAGCAGATCAAGGGCTTCTTCACCACCAAAGTCTCCCACGCCGCGTCAGGCATGCCCACAAGCATCCCCAACCCTCTCACAGCCGCAACAGGCAAGATCGCCGAAGTCAGTGTACCGCAACTGACTCTCGCCAACCACAAAGAGCTCATTAAGCCAGGCGCCGCCACCGCCAGCCCAGGCATCGAGACATGGATGGTATATGTGACAGGTGGCAACAAGACATGCTTCGGCACCTGCGGACGCGCAGAGGAAGCATTCAATGGCAGCGTAGTCCTTATTGAGGCATCGCCTACTGCGCCCAACCTAGCATACCTGAACTGCGACCAAGACCAGGTCCTTTGCGCCGCGTGGGCAGTGAGCCCGCCGAATGTGCTGCACATGCAGCTTCCCCAGCCGCTGCCGGATCAGTCGCAGCCGCCATCGACTGTGCGCGCGATTCAGGTTAACAGGACCACCATCACTACGTCGCAGATCGCCGCCATTCATCTTGAGGACAAGTACCTGGACTCCCCTGTATACGAGGGATTCTGGCATCCTTTCAACGGACCTCTCGCAGATTATGGGCTCAACATCCCCGCCGGCTATGCAATTTGGGCCTTCTCGGTTATTCCCAGCTGGGCTTTCATGATCGGAATCAGCATGATCAGCAGGAACATCATGTAAGTTCTCTCGTATCATGCTGTCCAAGCTACTTCCGCTAACAACTTTGCAGGAGCCGACGCGCTCAGGCACCGCCTGCTAGGCGCAGCGCGGGCGCGCCACCCGCGGCGGCAGCACCAGCGACGGCAAAGTAGCGTGATGAGCGGCAGCTGATCATTTGGGCGCGTTGTATCGCGACTTGGATTGCGGAAGACTGATGCGGATACCATTGCGCTGTGAGTGTGTTGTTGTGTTGGTTGTGTTCTGAAATTGGTTTACTAGATACCATTGGCTACATAGGATCGTATATTGAGACGCGGCAGATGCCATTCCAAGAAGCTCCTTCCAGCGCTCGTATCGGTGCCAGCACGGCAATCTGGCAGACTGCTTTGTATTCGCCCAGGTTGGCTGGGGCTCCACCTGCCGGACTGTGGCTGTGTCTCTTGAACGATCGCCTCAGGCAAGTTGCAGGACGCTAGTCCGCATTCGGCATGCAATTCGTCCTGTACTCCGGCTTGTGCCAGGTGCTGCACCATCCTTCCAATCGCATCTTTGACATGCGCGCAATGCTGTACCGCAACGGTCCTCGCTGATTGCAATGTGGCCTTGCAACATTAACGACTCACCAATGGAAGCCACCATTGCGGTGGATTCCGGTGTCGCAAAGCAAGCGATGCCAACACCGGCTTGCTAGACCTGAATCCTTCAGACGCGATCGAAGAGACAGTCGCGCACATCGCGCATGTCCAATTCTCGGCCGCCCATATAGCACGTGAGGTAGCCGCTTGAATTTCTGCCCTGATCAGTCTGCACTCATGGTGTACCGAGGCAAGCCATCGAACTTCTGTCAAAGATGTCGCGAGAGGAGGATCAAGGTGTGTTGACTCGAGGCAAAATCCCCGATTGGACATTCTCGTAACACTCTGCCAGTGCGACATGCTCAAACCGGCATGCTCTACGTGCTTACGAGCCAGTCAGCCCTGTTCGGGCTACCGCGACGTCAACAGCACTCGCTTCGTGGACGAAACGGTCGGAGTTGTTCGCCGCTATTCCGCTACTGGTGCTCCGACTCGAACGCTTGACGAGTCGCTCGACGAGATTGCCCTTGCGAGCTTCCGCCAGCATCATGCGCTTGAAGGTCATGAGAATGCCGTGTGCACTTCCGTCACCTCTCAATGTCTGACTGCCGCCATGCAGTGTCTTGGCCTCGCAACACAAGCAACGTTGAAACGAAACGCCAAGTACAGCCAAGGTGCTCGGAGGTACTATGTCGTATCGCTTCGAGAAGTCAGCGCTGCGCTGCAAGACGACGAGATCATGATTGGCGATGAGGTACTGCTGTCTATCATCATGCTCAGCTGCTTCGAAGCCATTACTGGAACCAACAGCAAATCTGTCGCAGCGTGGTCTCAGCATGTGCGTGGTACTGCGGCCTTGATAGAAAAGCGAGGCACAGAGCAGCTTGCTACCTCGGAAGGGAGACTGCTCTTCATGCAAGCCAGCACGAGTCTCATACCGGCGTGCATTCGCGGACATGTCCGCATGCCAGAGTGCATACAGCGCTTATGGGCATTCTTCTTGGACTCAGTAGATCAACGCGACAACGCCGTATACCGGGTTCATGGGGCATGCTTAAGTGTCGTTGATGTCTGTCACGACTTCTGTCACAGCATTGGAGAATCCAGTGCCATTATCGATCGTTGTCTTGACCTGGACCAAAAGCTTGCCGGGGCGTTCGAGGAGTGTGATGAGACTTGGCAGCACTCCTCAGCCTCTGTCAGCACGCCTGCACTCAGCGACAGTAGTTGGAACAGCGACTCAAAGCCTCAACATGTATATCACGATCCGATGGCTGTCCAGCTCTGGAACTCAATGCGAAGCTGTCGTTTACTCCTCCACGACATAATGCAGCAGGCTTTGCGACTTGATGCCGGAGCCAGCCAACACCTTGGCGAGTTCACTGCTCAAGGGATCACATCCAGCATGCAACAGGTCGGCGCTGACATCCTCGCCTCAGCACCCTACTTTCTCAATTTGCCCGATACCACACGCACCAGACAAAGACTGGAACTTACGCCGCAGCTACCATTATACTCCTCGCGACTGCCTCTGCTTCACACAACACAGGGCTACAACTGGACGTGGCATCTCGGCCTTGTCGCTCGCTTTCCAGCCATACCTCGAGAAGCACAACGGCTAGCGTGCTCGTACATGAAGCAAATTGGTATAAAGTGTGGTGTGCAGCAGGCGATCTACTTGGCAAGCACACTTGAAGCGGGTGCAATTTTGGTGCAGTGAGGTATCAGAATTGGAACGAATTTTTGAAGCAAGACATTGATGTGTACGTGTCAATAAGCCTGTACACCACACTCCCTTGTAGCCTAGCGTCCTTCTGCTGACGGAGGTTTCGAGGGTACAGCCTGACCTCGGGCAGGTAACTGCTGATCCGCGCCCATCATCACACCTGTTCCTAGTGTTTCAAGCCCTTGCACCATCTACATGAGCCCCTCCAAGCTCGATGTCTAATTGCTCTACCGGCGCCAACTCAGCATCAATGTGCTGGCCAAGGTCAGCCAGTTTTGGCTCATCATGAGGCGGCTGGCGCCATGATCTCGGTACTCTGCCCCAGAAAGCGAAGGCTACACCCTCCCACACATCTCGCAAGTCCAGGACTTGTAACAAAGCGGACCCTGGACCGGCGATCGACTCACCCCTTTCCTCTACAGCTTGTCGGCGATATGATGCATAGCCGAAGGACCCTATGAACGCGATGGCGACGCACAATAACTCCACTGTGAGGATGAAACTAGGAATGGCGTATGCAAAGTCGTTCCAGCTGACTCTGTATGGTGGCGTAGGTTTGAAGACCTGGTATTCAGCTAGTATCGGGAAGATCGTAGATTGTACAGCATCAAGAAGAGCCACGGCCTTGAAAGAGAACAGCTTGCGCCTTGCTCTGGTGGGATGGAGGTCCGAGCGGAGACGCTTCTCGATGAGGATGCATGCCCAGACAGCGATGCTTGTGCCGATAGCTTGGACGACGACGATGACGGTGTGGCCAGTCCTACGGGCACTAGACAGCGGACAGGTAAGGCCATATAGTGCTTCGGTGGCGATGACTATGGCGATGCGAGTGAAGAAGAGCTGGAACGCCATTGCGTACAGACCCTGCAAATCAGAATGTCAGAGGCAGGCCATCGAGCGAACTGGCTTTTTGAAAATACTTGCCTTCAGCCACCTAAGGCTACCTCTGTCATGCTTCGTCTTGCCAGTCAAAACCTTCCGCTCCAACTCATCAAAGAATTGCAGCCTTTGCGTCTCTTGCGGACTCGCGGCCTCGACGTAGAAGAGGAAGAGGCATGTCAATGCCAGTCCCTCCATCCACTGTCCGAAGGGTATCAAGAAGCCTGATGCATGGTAGAACCAGACGCAGAAAAGTGCGATGATGCTGTACAGTGGTACGAAAGCAATGATGCGGACCATCTGGCGCTGCTCGCGGGGTCGGGTCCAGTGGAGCAAGTGTGCAGCTATGAGTAGAAGGCTTATGAAGCATGCTAGGATACACATAACTGCAGATAGGATAAGGAGAAGAGTGTGACAAGTGATCTGGGTTCCTGGAAGATTCGTGGCATAGTCTGAAGAATCGTCAGTCTTGTCAGGCTGTGTCGAATGTGGTTCTACTGACCGAGTACCCATGGGGATG
This sequence comes from Cryoendolithus antarcticus, assembly GCA_002077065.1. Lineage (NCBI taxonomy): Eukaryota > Fungi > Ascomycota > Dothideomycetes > Cladosporiales > Cladosporiaceae > Cryoendolithus > Cryoendolithus antarcticus. Next base: position 723,042 of record NAJO01000004.1, on the reverse strand, counting down.
TGCATGTCACCAAAGCACGCTTGAAGGCTGCTTCGATGGCGAGCTGGACATTCGTAGGGCCAGGCATGGTGGTCAAACTACCTGTGGTCGTAAGCCTCGTGAAAAGGCGGAAAGTGACAAGATGTCTTCGCCGACCGCGGTACAGGGCGTGGTCGTCGAGGAAGGAGAATCGCAATAGCAGCAGGAAGCTAGCTATTACATACGAGAATCTAGGCGATGGCTATGACGATTGACGAACGTTTGCCCGAATCCTTCGTCCTACATCATTGAGCAGTCGAGGCGTGAAGGTTACCGCATTGGGAATGCAGTTCGAGCTGGGGGACGATGGCAGGCAAGAGTCCCTGTCTCTGGGAGGACGCCCCATGCGAAGATTGGCCGATGCTGCCGACCGATAGTGTGCCGATGGTGAAGCACCGACGGCCTGACAAGGGGCAATGCACGCTCTGCTAGATCTCGGTCGAGTGTGAAACGTGGGACGATCCGTGATGTTTCCCATCGATCTAATGCCATCGTCTTACTCGAGCACCAACTTGAGATTGCTACGCCAGGCTCCCGTCATGACTCTGGGGAACTGATTATCTTTCAAGCCCACTGCTCCAGTCTCGTCAGTCACCCTCAGGTTTACGACTGCTTCCATACGTCTTGAGACATCAGATTGTCCATCCTTCCACGGTCTAGAAGTCTCAGTAACATCCCAAGTCAAGAATACCCCAGTTTTACTCACCTTCATCGAATTGCCGACACCATCTTACTTCTTCGCACCATGGACTGCGTCCGCATTGGCCCGCGCGCCTCTGCCATACGTGGCCCCCTTACCATTCTCCCCAAACCAACTCTCCGTCTCAACATTCGCCTCGTTCCGCTGGAGCGCGCCTATCCTCCCCATCATACCATCACCATAATACACCCTGCCCCCCCACTTCGGCGGAATGATAGGATCGATAGATTTGCAGGGCGCAGCAGCGTTGCCGGCTGTGTCCTGTAGATTGAGACCAATGAGCTTCATCCACAGTTCGAGGTGCATCGTGGTGCACATGTCCGAGTCGAAGACTCCGTCCGAACGGATAAAGTTCTTCGAATCGACGCACTCCATGCGATCCCAGACTTGACTGAGACTCAACTTGACAATCTTCCCAGCCTGAACCTGACCAAGTACTTCCTCACTCACTACTTGTGTAGAGTGATCGTAGATTGGCTTGTAATAGACAGGGATTGTGTCCTGGTGGCCAGTGCCGACCTTGACGTGGCGGTAGGTACCACTAGCGAAGCACTGAGGGTGGACGTCCTGTGTGCACAACGTCATGTCGGGGTGGATCACAAACTCGATTGGATAGGGCTGCGCAGCCATGGTCCTGGTAGACTGTAGTGGTGCAGAAAGTAGTTCTTTGTAGGGTGCAAGGTAAGAGGCGGTGCGCAAAGTCTCTGTGATAATGATGGAGTGCAGCTTAGCGTACTGGTGGAAGACCCAGAAGAAGGTATTTCTTCAGTACACAATATCGGAAGAGTCTAACTTGAGGCACCCAAACTTGTGAATGATGTGATTGCTGCAGGCGCATGTGAACAATGCAACGGAGTGGGGTGACCTGGCATAGCAGATTCCAGAGTGATCGACTATTTTCACTAACAGGGTGGATGCTAGCGATGTTACAATCTGGCAAGCATGGTAGAAGAAAGCAACAAGTTCGCCGTTATCCGTCGGACCGTGTGGTGAGATTTCAGTACTGATCAGTCGTAGCTGCTCGCGGCTGATCGTAGCTACCTATAGGTGCAAGTAGACTCGGAGTGATGCCCGTGTGGATATGCGCAACGACCTACGGCTCTACTCAGACTTGATGTATTATCATGTGAAACATTCAGATGCGAGTTCGGAAAGGAGAACATCCAGGCAAATGCGGAGTAACTTCATGTGTGCCTCATTTTCACTGTGGACATGCGCAAGAGTCTACGCTTTACGGTCCTGGCGTTCCGCATCTCCCTCGCTCGTTGATCGTCAGGTCTTGTCCTCCTCTCTACACCAAGCTTTGTAGACTATAGTGTCGCCGCTCAGGCTCAGTACGTCTCGTGATCGTGAGGCGGCAACTCGTCGTTGCGCACGTGCAGATCTGGACGACTGGCAAGGCCCCTGCGGGTGACAGCTCGTCTGACTACTAGGCTCCCATCACTGAGCTCGGACGATACTTTCCTGGGAATGCAGCGAAAATTGACAGCTCCTTCAGCATGGCTATCGAGGAGGTGATACGCCGTGTGGGCTTGGGGGATGTACCGGGGCGTAAATGCGGTCAGTCGTACGCTCGAGTTGTCAGTAAGCTGGTCAAGAGCGACTGGCGTCGGCTCTCCGATCGTCGGACCTTCCCAATGGTAAATGCCGCGGTGAGGCGGGGTGCGAGACTTGGGATGGAGAGGTTCAGGATGTTACTCTCCGAGCATGCGACTTGCGGCAACGATCCCGCGGTGGACCAGGACGGGTATGCGGTACACTCGTACGAAGACCAAGGGGGCGACTGGTATGATTCCGACGAAGATTACTGATCCAGATGATGGTCGACGTTACCAAGCAAGGTATCAGCGAAGTCGGAATTGGCCAGGTGGATAGCCTCGAGCAAGGCAGAAGGCGGATGGTCTTGGTTGAAGGTTTGCTTGCGGGTAGACAGCATCGACGAGGGTGTGGTATGCACAAGCGATGGGGATGGCGAATGCTCGATAGCAGGCGAGAGCACGGTCAGAAGACCGGCGGATCCGGTATTGTAGGTGAGCCAACTCGGGAACCTAGGCAGGGGATATCTCCATCCAGTACTATAGCAACATCCGATGTGCAGTGGGCCGATGACCTGCAGGTGCAAATTGTAATGTATGCATACGTTATGCTCGCTGCTCGAACATCAGTGACGCGACTGCCAGTCACGGCGGTGGCGCATGGCGGAGTTGTCAGCCAGCCTAGAACCCCGAAGCCTGGCGCGGCCCACGACCCGGTCTATAGCATCGTCAAGCATCGCAGCGTCTTATGCTGTGTCCATTGCTCGCGCCGGGTGTCAAGGGTGTCCAACTATACCTCTCTCCCTGGCTGAGCTCGGTGTTCACGCCAAGCCGCAACATGGCCAGCGATCTCGACGCTCAGACTGCGTAGGTACCATCACCCACGACGCATAGCCTTTCCGCGATCGGGTTCGCACCATCGACCTAGTAGATCTCTTTGGCATCACGATCGTGGATGCCGTATGCTACTCAATTCAGTGTATTAGATCATGCTCTACTTCTCAAGCTCGAGGATTCCGCATGCCGTCCAGCCGTAGTTAGCTGATCTCGCTACACGAATCAGACTCGAAGCTGGCGCCTCCATGGCGGTAGTAGTCGCCGAACATCCCACATGCGTTAGACTCGAGGGTACAGCATGCCGTCTAGTCGAAGGTCGCTGCTGTTGCTACACCCGGTAGATTTGAGGATGCCGTATGCTGCTCAAGCGTGTGTGGTAAACCTTCCTTCACATATCACAACCAAGGATCCGGCATGATGCCTACGCTGAGGTGACCAACCTCGCTCTGCCCGCTAAGCTCAATGAGGCCGCATGTCGCCTAGCCGTAGTTCGCCCCATGCCCTCATTTGCCAGACTCGAGGGTACCGCATGCTGCTCGAGCACGCCCAGCCAACCTATCGTCCCGATCTTGCTCTGCCCGTCAAGCCTAAAATACCGCCTGCTGCCTACAGCCCGGTGGCCGGCGTCGTGCTGCAGGCCTAGCTCGTGGGTGCCGTGCTACATATCCATCAGTCTGGAGTCGGTGACCTCGATCAGTCTCGAGGTTGCCGCATGCTCCTCGAGCCCATATAGCGTATCCATCGCGACTTGACGTGCTGCTTACGGTCTAATCAAAGGTAGCTGGAAGATGCGGCATGCTACGTGGTCTTACGTAGCTGATTCCGCGCTCGTGGTACATGAGCGACGGTGGACCCCAGCCAAAGCGCCATGCCAGGTCGAAATCCTGGTCAACTATTCATTGCAGAACTGCGAGTACGGGTGCTCGATTGGTTATTACCCGATCACCATTGCATCGCATATCGCGCGTGCAAGCTTCAATCACAGCCTCTCGCACCAATCCCTCCCATGCCTGACCTGCCAGCCACAAAGCGCCCTTTCCATGCCAATACTCAAGAAACCAGCCACACAGATCCCGCCCGAGTCACTCACAGTCGTAGCACCCAGACTGAACTCCCGGTCTTCCTCAGGCACTTCCTCTCGTATGGCTGCGAAAGTGCTGACATACACCAGACCACCCAGCAGGCCCTCCCAGAAGATGACCAGGAAAATAATGTAAACCGACGGTATGAACGGCGTCACTGCGTGCGTTGACAGCAAAGCCAAGTTCAGGATCTGCAGGATCGAAGGTGCGTAAAGCGTCCGTACGCGGATGAAAGGTAGCGAGGATCGCGAGATGAAGACGCCGAGCTGGTAGATAGCGGCGTAGGTCGGGTAGAATGCGCGGTAGTTTCTGAACGGCGTGTTGGGCAGAGGAAAGAGTAGAGTAGGAGCAACGCCCTGGTTGATGGTGTACTCGGCCACGTACACAAGGAAGAGAGGGAGCATGTAGGGTATGACTAGCTTTCGCGCGCGGAGCAGATTGGCCTTCAAGCTGTGCAAAGCCTTGCTCAACGGCGGTGGCGATGTATCTAAGAGATTGCTATTTGCTTGCGTCAGCAGTCCAGCTGTCTCGGGTGCAGAGTCATGATCGTTCTCGGCAACGGCATGTTTAGCAAGCTCTTCTCTCCTCGCAAGCTTCAGCGGACCATGCGGAAGCAAGACGAAGAAGCTCAGCAGCATGATCAGTGGCAGTCCAGCACTAGCAAGCAAGGTGGCTCGAACACTCAATCCAAAAGTCGTGGTCAGCAACGCGTAAGCTCCAGCCCCGATCAGACCAGCGCCACCTGTGCCACTACCCCAGGCAGCAAGCGCAGTATGCCCGTAGTGGTGGACCAGACCAAGGAATGTCAGCTCTCCACCACCACTACTCAGACTTGCGAGCACTACCCCAGCCATCTTTGCAGAGATACTACCTGCATCTGTGGAGTCAGACGAAGCTCCGACAACGAGCATACCGACAGCGGATAGCGCGCAGAACAGCCATATTCGGGTCGAGTATGAGACAAGATGAATGTAGTACGGCGCCGTCAACTTGACGAAGAAGCTCGGGACAACATCCGCGAGTAGTACGGTGCCCTTGGGGATGTTGGGACCTACGAGATCGAGGGCTGCGGACAGCAGGATCACGTAGAGAACGTTATTAATCAGGCCTGTGGAGCATGATCAGCCAATGTTCGAGACTGCACGGTCCAGAGTCTCGAGGTACCGAAGAGCCAAAAGGACACAGCGACGCTCCAGTTGATGCCATCGAGCTTGCCAGCCAGGCGTTGGCGGAAGAGTGACCAGGACGAAGCCGGGGCACCAGGTAGCGGTAGCATTACCTCTGCCGAATTTCTGCTCGCGTCATCGCACTTTGCAGTGCTAAGTGTGCGCAGGAACCTGTTGTATGTCTGTCCGCACCTGCAGATGATGCGTATGGGTAGTTCGGAGGTGAGGTCGCGTGCACCGACCTTCTCGGATGTCTGGCGCAAACCCTGTTCCTGCCGCGCCCCACTCTGTGCGCTAGGATCATGCAGAGAGGAAGGAAGATCGCGTCACTGAACCGTCTCGTTCTCAGGTACACTCTCAATCCTGTTGTTACTTAGACTCACTGTAATTTGATACTCAGTTGGGGGCTGCGAAACTTTGAGTACTCGCTAGACCTTCATTGAACCAGATTGTCCATCTCGGGGCCTCGAGCCAGCACTTAGACCTCCAGCGATGGGCGCAACACTTTGCGATACGTCGAATCCACGGCGGCTAAGCGGCGCAATCGCTCTCTAACTATCAATTGCATCATTGTCAATCACGACGCTCTCGCACTCGACACTATGGACCAACGACCGCCCTCAAGGCCGTACGATCGCCCGCCTGGCGAACAGCACCAGATGCTGTACCAACACCAAGCGCCGCCTTACTCGACCCACACCGCTCAACCCCCGTCGCAGATACCCTTCTTGGACCCCTTCCCACGGACTCGCGATCCATTCCTGCCCCCATCGCACGGGAGGAGTGAAAGCAATGGTTTCGGTGGAAGAGCTTGGGCACCTAGCATGAATGGTAAGTCGAACAAACACGCCATACTCGTTGCGATGCCATCGGACCCGGCTTGTGCGGCGGCGCTGGTCTGGTGCCACGCGTGCTCTCGTTCCTCTTGCAGGCTCTCCGAGTCTTGGCTGAGACGATCAGACTGCACCTGGCAATGTTCAATATGCGCGATCGCCGAACCTTGCGCCTCTCCACGAACACCTCTTTCCTCACCAGGACACAGTGAGCTGCGCACGGAATGGCGCGCGATATGACTACGAGACCATGCGGGACCCAGCCATTACACCACACCGTGTGCATTCGTCGCCATACGGGAGCATGGAAGATTGCAACATCACACGCGCCCAGACGCCATCTCACAAGCGAGTTACAGGGGTACTGCCGGAGGAGCAAGGGAAGCGGCGATCTGCCGAAGCTTATCCCCGCATAAATGACCTAACCATATTTAGCCACGTGCGGATGACAAGCTTGGAAGAGCTTCGCTGACACGTGCTTCGACAATGTAGGAAACGGCATCGCGACACATGCATCACCGCCGCAAGATCCATCACAGCAGACCCGCCTCCCTCCTCCGCCCTATGCCCTCGATCAGGGTCACGTGCCAATGTCCTTCGATCCATCGCGACGGCGATCCCTGGGCGGCATAGGGAGTCCGCCAGCACGTCATGAGGGTGCGGCAGATCTGCATGCTCACCATATGAAAGCGACTAATAACGGCTTTGCAGACCTCCGCGACCCTCATACAATGCCAACGACGTTCTCCTCCCGCAACATGCCTCCCCCTTCCTCCCCGCAAATCCCCCCCTACTCCTCAAACCCCACTATGCCCGGCACTGCCCCACGCGGCCCACCAACCGCCTCGCCGTTCGCAGGCATTCGCGACCTCGCCAGCATGTCGTCACATCACCGCTCTAATGGAGGCATGTCAATCTCAGCCATACTCGAAGACACGCGAAAGCCCAACAGCTCGCCACACCTCAGTAACGCTTTCGCATCACCATCGCAGAACCTCATGCGTCCGCCATCACCAGGAAGAGCTAGGTCATCGAGCATGCGTGAGGGATATGCAAGACAGATGAGGCCAATGAGCCCGGGTCGGATCAACGCCTTTGGCGAACAGCGGCCGGCATCGGCAGTGCTGGATCAAGAGAGATTCGCCCCAGAAGCCATGCGCGATGGGATGTTTAGATCACCCCACCTACCACGTGAGTCGGCGCACAGCTTTCGAGCGTTCCGAGCACCACCCGAGCGATCGCCCAACTCGAATGGCGTACGCGCTCCGATGCGCCCAAGTAGTCAGCCCATCGAGCCAGGACCCACACGGCCACTTGACGAGATCTTGAAGAGGGACGATACCGTCGGAGGCAGGCTTGGTGTGTTCCGTGCGTTTGGTGATAGCATACACAAACCTAGGAGCGAAGCGCCAGGCTCGCACGACGGGCCACCGCCTCCTCGACAGAACGGCGCACCGACGTCGCAGCCTACTAATGGTATGGTCTCACGAAGTCCACAATCGGCACGGGAAGAGCACAGTCAGCGTCTACAACAGACGGAGCCACAGCCAGGACTTTTTGGTCGTCCGATGCGTGAGGACCATGCCGGGCTTTTCCGGCCAACGTACCAGCCTCAGCAACCGAATGCTCTCGAACAAGCAAGAGAATCAATCGAGGCGCGAGTACAATACGAGCCAAGACCAGATCACCCACATTCATCGCCTCCGATGTCAGACATGGGCATGTTCGGTCCTCCACGCAATGGCTACTATGAGAGACCTCTCACCTATGAAGAGCATCAGCAGATGGAGGCGACGAGGAGTCGGGAGATGGAACAACGGAAGAGCAGCGACGGCGCAATGCATCGCGCGCTGATGAATATTAGTCCTGAACTCAGCAGGCGCGGTAGGAACTCACCCCTTCCTCAAGCCGTACAAGGTGCGCAGCCTAGGCCGTCGGGCGCTGGCATCAAGAGCGAGTTTGGTCGAATGTTCTCGGGCCTAGGAAGTGGTGTGGGCAGTGCAACACCGGTCGCGGGACAGTCCGCGAATGGCATGACTACGCCTTCACGCCAGAGTCCCATGGCTCAAGCCGATGAGGTGGACTTGATGATGGGTGATAGACAGGACGGCAGGTCTACATCAAAGCTTGCAAGAGCAGCCAAGGCGAACGGTCGAAGATCGCGGGAGGAGTCGCGAATGCTCGACTCGGAGGGTTTCGACGGACGCATGACACCAAGTCTTTCTCAGCGTGGCAACAAGCGATCAAAGACATCGCATCACCACCACCATCACGGACATCATCACCATCACCACCACCATGATGCCGTTGAAGTCCAGGCAACTGCCGTCAACCCAACGCGATTCGCCTCGGAAGCCATTCCACACTCAAGTGCAACACCAAACCCAGCGCATCATCATCACCACCACCACGGCGCACATGCACATCCAGGCCATCATCATCATCATGCCGCTAAGACGGTGCCACTGCCCCGCAAGCCTACGACGACTATCGAAAGCCAGCAAATTATTGATTCTGTCGCTACGAAACCACGCAAGCATCTCGGATCTCACCTCTACGAAGCCGAGGTCTCCGACTTCCACCCTCACTCCCCGTCCTCGTCTCATCTTCCCTATACCAATACTATGATTCCCATACCCAAGTTCACCGAACGCGAGAACTGCACTCTGACAGTCCGCGTGCCTCGTTGGTACTTGACGCGCTCCCCGACCGAGATCGAGGCCAACGAGCCAAGCCGCCTTGAGATCATCTCCCGGCGCCGTCAGCTCTGGGGTTCAGACGTGTACACCGATGACTCGGACGTGGTCGCTGCCGCCATACACTCCGGCTGGCTGCGAGGCGATTTCGGCGACTTGACTGGAGATTTGACCGAGCTTTGCGGCAGCGATGATGAAGGTGCTGCTCCCACGACAGCAGACGCGCCGCTCTCGTACCCCTCCAAACCTGCACGTCCGATCATTCCACCTACAGGCTACGATGCGCATATTACTATTCTCGTTCTCCCTGCACTTGAGACTTACACCGGTACATCACAGCATCATCTACGATCGAGGACTTGGAAGGGTACACCGCATGACGGGATGAGTTATGTCGTCCTCGGACTGGAGTTCGTGGACGAAGGTCCCGCTGGACGAGGCTTTGGGAGAGGGATCAAAGCGAGGAAAGAGAGATTGCGTTTGGAGGCCGAGAGGAGGGAAGAGGCGGCTATGACGATGTCTGTCTTGTCTGGCAGGGCATGAGCTGTATATCACGAGTTCGATGGATGGCTTTGATGCTGTATACGGCCGCTGTAGGACATTTGTATGCAACATATATGAGCAGACCTAGTGTCACCATGGTGCTCGCGACTACATGACGAACATAAGTCAAGACACGAGCGATACCGATGCACGCAGTACTTTGTGCGATGCCATTCCGGATAAATGCCCCTCCACGCTCATAGTGGGGAAGGAACGACTTCTGTGGGCCACCATTGCGATCAGCATTCTGCCGTGAACGAGTCAATGGCAGTATATAGCATAGCCATGACCCGCCGTGCGCTCATGATGGAGTACGTTGATACCCCCAGACTGATCACCCGTCATGCCGCAGATACGCAACCCAATCCTCCCAGTACGCAACTCAAGCAAACCAGCACACATGCACAACACTCACCTCATTTCAGGGCTTCAACCCTGATCCCTCAATCCTCCGCGTAGGCTCAGACTACTACATAGCAACGTCAACCTTCGAATGGTACCCTGGCGTGCAAATACACCACTCCAAAGACCTCGCCAATTGGGACCTCCTCATCCGGCCTCTGTCACGAGCTTCCCAACTGGACGGCCGCGGATGGCCCGACTCCTGCGGCGTCTGGGCGCCTTGCCTCACTCATGATGGCGAGAAATTCTACCTCGTCTACACAGACGTGAAACGCAAAGATGGCAGTTTCAAAGATACGCATAATTACATCGTCACTGCGCCCAAGATCGACGGGCCATGGAGCGATCCGATATATGTAAATAGCTCAGGCTTCGATCCAAGTCTCTTCCACGACCCGGAGAACGGCAAGAAATACTTCGTCAATATGCTCTGGGACCACCGTCGTCGGCCACGGATGTTCGCTGGGATCCGCCTGCAGGAGTGGAGTGAGAAGGGCGGCTTGACAGGACCAAGGAAGACGATTTTCCACGGCACTGATCTGGATTTAGTGGAGGGTCCGCATCTGTATAAGCGGAACGGATACTACTTTCTCCTCACGGCTGAGGGTGGGACGAGCTATCACCACGCCTGTACGCTCGCCAGGAGCAAGGGAGATGTCTGGGGACCGTACGAAGAGCATCCGCAGAAGCATATCGTGACTTCTAAGGATCATCCGAATGCGCCGTTGCAGCGGGCGGGACATGGCGATATTGTGGAGACGCCGGAGGGCAAAACGTATGTTGTGCATTTGACCGGCAGGCCGACATCGCAGTTTCGACGGTGTGTGCTGGGTCGAGAGACGGCTATACAAGAAGCGTATTGGGGCGATGACGACTGGCTGTATGTCAAGAACGGGCCGGTACCGTCGCTGTACGTGGATGTACCGGGGAAGTTCGATGAGTCGAAGTACTGGACTGAGCAGCGGTACGATTTTGCCAAGACGGAGGAACTGCACAAGGATTTCCAATGGCTTCGCACGCCTGACACGCCGCGTATCTTCGGGCTGAAGAATGGTGCGTTGGAGTTGTATGGACGGGAGTCGATAGGGAGCTGGTTTGAGCAAAGTCTTGTCGCAAGACGGCAGACGCACTTTTCCTACGACGCGGAAACGATCATTGACTTTCAGCCGGAGGACGAGCGTCAGTTCGCGGGCTTGACAGCTTACTACTGCAGGTATAATTTCTTCTATCTCGCGATATCGGCCTCTGCTGAGGGGAAAAGGGAATTGATACTGATGAGCTCGGAGAACTCATATCCCGAGGGGAAGCTTGACAAGGTAGCGCCATTCGTCGAGATTCCTCAGGAGGGCCGAGTGAAGCTGGCGCTGAGCATCAGGGGCAAGAGGCTGCAGTTCTACTGGGCGATGGAAGGCGAAGAGAAGCTCAAGGAGTTCGGCCCCGTGTTAGACGCCAGCATCGTGTCAGATGAGTGCGGCGGGCACCAAGCAGACGGCAGCTTCACTGGCGCATTCGTAGGCATGGCGGCCTCGGATCTCAATGGCGACGTAAAGACAGCGAGGTTCGAATACTTCGTTTACAGACCAGAGCACGACGCGCACGATAGATACGAGGGCTAGGCAACCTTGTAGCATACACATATCCTACCTATAATTCTCAGTGCGCCCCGTTCGTATAAGCAGCCGCACCATTCTTCTCCTTCTCCACCTCAAGCTGCTCCAGCGCGCCGGGCGTATCAATATCAATCCCCATAGCCTCCGCCTCAATCTGCCGAATCGGCCCCGTAAACCACCGATGCGCCCAAAGAAACCAACTCCCCATCGCGAAAATCCCCACAATCCCCACAGCCACGCAGCTATAATTCACCGTCTGGCTCGTCACAGGGTTCAGACTCGGCAAGCAGAACACTATCGTTATAAAGCCGATCCAGAGGCACGCTACGGCTGCTATGGGACGGGAGAGGACGCCTAAGTTGAAGGGTCCCTTGACGAAGTTCTTGTGCCAGATTAGACCGATCATTATGGGTATGCCGTAGGAGATGTAGAGGCCTATTGTTGCTATAGAGGTGGCGGCTGCGAAGGCTACGGAGGAGCCTAGGGAAGGGAGGGCGAGGAGGAAGGCGAGGAGGACGGCGAGCCAGATTGTGCGGATGGGGGATTTGAACTGCTGAATGTTAGTGATGGCGTCAAAACGGTGCGGATGTATTGGGATCACTTACCCGCTTGTCGACGTGATGGAAGAAGTGAGGGATCCCGCGATCTCGAGAGAAGGAGAAGAACATGCGGCTGTTGCTTGTGATCGAGAAGAGCCCGCAGTGCCAGACGCAGACGATGATGAGAGTGAAGAGGGCGATTGCGCCGTTCTCTCCGAAGATGTCGAGCAAAATCTGTAGCACCGGCTGAAGGTACTCGCTTCCCACGGTAGCGTCGAAGTCCTGGATAGAGAACAGAAGGCAGAGGATCAGGAAGAAGCCGAACAGAGCTGAGACGCCCACGGACATGAGCACACCGTATGGTGCGGAGCGACTAGCGTTGTGAGTCTCCTCGGAGAGATGTGCGGAGGCGTCGAAGCCAGTGAGGGTGTATTGGCTGAAAAGGATGCCGATACACGCGACATATCTGCGATCTCGTCAATGCCGCTCTGCCATCAAGCGGAGCATCTCACTCACGCAGGAGAAGCCCGCTCGCCCCAACCCGGATCTCCAGTCGCATCATTGAAATGTGCGAATACATCCTTCGCACTCTGATGAGTAGGAGCAGCAGCGACGACCGCTATAGCAAAGCTCGCAATCCCGAGACTGTGCAGGACAATCGAGGTGTTGTTGAGGTAACGCAAGTAGCGAACGCCAAATGTATTGACCAGCCCCATGCTGACCAGGATCGCGGCATGGATTCCAACGATCTTGCCAGGAGTGGGCACGAAGCCCGATTTAACGGTCGCCAGGGTGGCGATGAGATTCGCGCAGCCAAAGACGATGCCAGTGGTGACTGCGAACTGTCCGACGAAGTTGAACCATCCGGTTACCCAGGAGAAGAACGCGGCGAGGTAGTTGTTTGGGGCAAGCATTGCGGCCCAGAAGTAGGGTCCACCCGCTGTTGGATGGGCGGAGGTGATCTCAGCCATTGCTGTTTATGCTAGTCAGTCGCTGGAGCCATGATTCACAGCATCGAGAGATCACACCTAACGCGATGAAGAACGTAAAGAAAGATACAATGATCCAGCCTACGGTCATTACCGCAGGCCCTCCAGTGGTCAAGCCATATTGGAAGAGCGTCGTGATGCCAGTGATCACGCTTATGATGCTGAAGCTGACCCCGAAGTTATGGATTAGGCCTATGCTGAAGTCAGAATATGTGCTCGCGTGTGCTCGGGTATGGAGCAATACGTACCCCAATCGCGTCTCAATTCCTGCTTGTAGCCCAGCTCGCCGAGTCTGCCCTCATCCGCCAGGTCATCGTCGGCGGTGGCACTCTGTCTTCGTAGCTTGTTCATGATGGCTTTTCAACATGCAGGTGTCTTCACGTAGCAGTAGAGAGTAGAAGTGAGGTCAAGAGAAAGTAAGAGGCTATCAAGCCTGCATGTACCACATGGGTCATCACGGCGCCGTCTGTCACCCTACCCCGGGAAGCCTAGAGATAGCAGCATAGCAGCGGTAGTGATGCTTCGGCTATGCTTACGCTTTGCAGCTCGAGGTCCGGAGCGTGATTGGAGGCTTGTGAGCGGGAGGCTCGCATAATGATAAGGCGTGGGACGCCACGCGATGACTAGCTTGGTACAAGTTGGTAGTCTAGACTTCCAACTTCATCAATCGTTCACAGAGACGCCGGAATCGTTCCGCAAGGTCTGCTGTAGCATGCGAGGTAGCGTGGCTTGCATTTGGTAATGGTCGTGAATGTCAAATGCTCCTGCGGTGTACACTGGACTGTAGAGGAAGTCGAGACAGGGGTATGGAGACAAAGATAAGCTCGCTACTAGCGCCGTCTTGGTAGATCCAAGATCATAGGCATGTAATGGCGCGTTGAAACACAGCCCAGAGGACGTATTGGTCTCGACCAGCAGAGGCACAGTGTCGGAAGAGTATCGTTTCAATTGTCCAGATCAGTAAGCCTACGGTATCCTAGCCCATCAATCCCTGTCTCTCCTCCACCTCCACCAAGGAAACCCGCCGCAGCGACTTCCTCCAATCTCAAAAGAGTGACTTAACGGTCAGGTTCTACCTAATCCCCAACCCACCGCCTTGCCACCTAGTCTCCATCTCCCAAACACAGTTCCCCAGCCAGCGATCCCACCTTCCGGTCCAACAAGCGCGCAAGCGCAGCTCGCGTTAAAGGACCAGGAGAAGTAAGACCACCAGACAAACCAACCCCATATCCAAGTGGACAGGGATAACCGAAATAACAACCGCACTCTGCAACATCTCTCTCAAAAAGTTCGCTCAAAACCCATCTCCTCCCTCGAAAGAGGAAGTCGACAGATCAAGCAAAAGTATCCCCGTCCATGCCGCGTTTGTGTAGCCGCAGGTCGATGGAACGGGGACGAAATATAAACGCAGTATCCCCCCCATATCTAGCAGCTGTACTCCCTCAAAAAGGAGACTCGTGCTCTCCGCGCCAAAGCAGCTCAGCCTCAGCACCACTCCGCAGAGCATCTGAGGCAGCCGGGCACGGAGTCCAGACCCGATCCGATCGCGGTCAAGAGGTCTCCGAAGAAACACACCAAGTCCAGCAGGATGGATCAAGGGTTCTGGAAATCGCACGAGCAGCGCGTAAAGATTCCCCATTGAAGGGGCGGGGGGAAAGAATGACAAGCCATACCCACGAAGCGCTTTTCTCCTAAGATGAAACACGACGCTACGGCCCTTGCCGAGAAGGGGGGTGTACACATGTCCGGCTCGTGTGGAGATCGTGATGCTCATATGCCAGTGCGTCGCTGACGCGCTCTCCGGGCTTTATGTTGGAAGAGTAGCCGTGGACCGTTCGCCGATCGCTGCAGGGGTGTTGGAGCGAGGTGACTGCAAGAGGGGCAAGCCGCGCAAATGCAGTGACACCTCGCTTTTAGACGCGTGCAGGGAAGGGGAAGGGATCTCGGTACCGTTCCCTCGCAAAGTCGAGAGCGGGAAATCGGTGTCTGGTAATAAGATAGATAACCATAGAGGAGCGGGAGGAGTGGGGCGAAGAGTGCCGCGATGAAACCAAGCGAAATGCAACGCCTTCTTTACAATCGCGCAGAGGGGATTCCAGGTCCGGTGGCAGTGTATACGCATGGTTACTATCGCAGAGCATACAAAGCGCAGTCCAGACCTGCATGGCCCAAAGGGATCGAAGGGAGGGGTTTCGCACCGATTCGGGGTCAATCATACTGCCAAGCGACAGTACAAGACCCATGCAGGAGCAGCGCACAACACATTTTTAGTGTCCTCGCAAAAGAAGCACAGTTTTTCGCACCTACCAGCCTCGAAGGCTGCATGGTGCGTCTTCTCCCCGTCTCGCAAACACCAGGGGAGGAGGCGAGTAACAGAGGAGAAGAAGGGGGACCTAACACCCATCCGGTCCGAGCATATTCAAAGTCTCTCAAAACAGTCCTCAACCTTCCCGCACCCCGCGGATGACATCTGGACTCCACTCGCGCGCCACGAGCGGAAGAACGGTCAGGTGCGGGGGTGAGAGACGGTGCACGACTACCGTCTCTCAGCGGGAGGGGTCAAGGAATGGATCACGGATAGGTCGGGGGAAGTTCGGGTTCGGACTCAAGTGGGGTCTTGGGGTGGTGGGCGAGGTGACGGCGTAGTCACCGTAACTTGAGGAACGGACGTGGGTTTGACGGCGGACGGCGGCGTCGACGCTTTGGTTGTTGACTGCGCCGAGTTTCTCGGCTTTCGCTGTCGAGAAGCCGCCTTCGTCGTGCATGATCGGGGATGGCGGGAGGTTGACTTGGAATGTCGGCAATGGGTTTGGCTGGAGGGTGTAGGACTGGCCATTCAACTTGTTGGCACTATGATCGCCAAGAGCAGTAGTCGAAGTGGCTTGCTCATATGTCGGCACTCGGAAGAAGGAGTCAAGTTCATGCTTGTTGTGACCTTCCGCAATCGGGTCAGCGACCGGAGGACTGCGGAAGGTACCGTCATCACCACCTCTAGGCAGCAGAACGCATGCCCGGATAATGCCAATGAAGGCGATGATGAACCAGATAATCAGCACACATGTCGAGATAATGGCTTCTTGCCGCACCGCCTTGTACAAGGCATTCGTGACATGAAGCACAGCATCAGCGATGTCGTCTGCAGCTCCTTCTCCGGGTCCCGCGGCTAGTATACTTGTCTGCGAGCCGGAGACCTTTTCGACAGCACCAAGGCTGAATGTGTTCGGGTCCATGAGCGGAAAGTCGACCTTGGCATGATCACTCACCCAAGTCAGACCTTTCTGGACGCCCTGAATCTTGAGTAGCACGAGACAATTCAATACACCCACGATGGGTTCGTACAGAACAGTGCCGCCGAATGTATCATTCAGCTCCGTCATCATGCCGTCAACAAATACGTTCAGCGTGTGGTTTACAGCGCCAGTCGTAGTATTGACCCAGCCAAAGACATCATCGTTGATCTTGACGTTCGTAGTGTTGATCATATCATTCGTGCCGGTCGCCCACTGCTCGCTTGCGTTGTTGAGTTGCATCACGACCTTATCAGCAAAGTTGCCGACCTGGTTTGTGAGCGTGGGCACCTCCTTCTCAATCGACTTAAGCAGTATATACTGACACAAGCAACCGAGAAGTCCGGCGACCGCAAGCGAGAGTACGAAGAGCGCCGGCACAGTCGTAGCATATGCGACACTCCAGCGAACGAGAGCCTTGCGACGGCTTGATTTGAACTTATTGGCAATCATCAAGCCGAATGACGAGGTGTATGGTCTGGACGCAAGGTACACAGCGTCCAGCGGGTCGTGAGCGTCAGATTTGATCAGGCGGGCGCGTTCTTGCATGAAGCGCCACCTTCGCAGCTCGCGATACGCCATTGGAACCATCGCCAAGATCGCAAGGGTGATCAGGGTAGCCAAGAATATCTTTCTCGCCATGTGCTCGATGTCCACAAGGTCGTCGAAGAAGTCGCTGATGCCGTTGTTGTCGGAGCAGAATGTCAGCTTTTCCTTGGCAGGTACTGGGAACATCGAAGAGTTCAATGTATATCTGGGCAAGCTCTCGTTGAGCAGCTTCTTGACCTCTTCGAAGGGGAGCCTCAACGCCATATTCGTGAAGTTATTGACTTCGGCGAATGTGGGTATTGAGCCATTGAGTTTCTCCAGTCCTTGATCGTAGCCAGCAGGCAGCTGAATCGAGTTCAGCTTGGTGATCTCCCCACTGAAGTCTACCTTAGGTGGCGTAGGTGCCTTGCCAGTGAAGAGACTGCCGATCTTGCTGAAGTCCGACATTAGTCCATTGATGCCTTTTTGCAAGTCGCCAGCAGCGTCGCCGAGCTCGTCCCCAATGCTTTGAACAGTAGAGTTGAGCAAGTTGCCAACATCTTCAGCGACGCTGATGGCAACATGTAAGCTGCCTCCGACTGCCAGGGTGATGAGGCACATGTAAGTGTCAGTCAAGAGATTGATGATGAAGACGATGATCTCCTCAACAGCAGTCACGCTCATGACGAGCATCTGCATGAGACCATTGACCGCCTTCTCGAGCCCTCTGACCGTGAGCTCATTGACACCCTGGCTCATATAGTATGGCATACTAGCCATAGCCGATCCGACATTTTCCACGGAAGTACAAGCGCTGAGCGCCTGCTTCCTCGCCGTTCCAAGATTGTCGTCCAAGCTCGCGATAGCGAAGAGAGTCCGAATCAGTACAAGTAAGAGTAAGACGGTCCATCTGTTGATCCACGTCTGCGAGAGTCTAGCTCGAAGACCGAGATAGGGTGTTAGGTAAGGTCCTGTTTGCGAGGCAGGTCGTGATGCTTCCTGTGAAGCGTAGTAATCGCGCATAACATGGCTGTCCGCGGAAAGAGATGGCGGCGCAGGATTAGGGTATTGCTGTTGGTTCTCTGGGGATGACATGGTGGTGGACGATGCCGAAAGTCAAGGTGTGCCTGATTGATTGTTTAGTGTGAGTCGCTGCCAGTATCGATGTCTTGGCTAGGGCCGCTGGTGAAAGGAAAGAGCGACCGTGAAGCGTGACCTAGCCAACGTGACGCCAGGTCAAGCCGCGAGATTATCGGTATAGTGAATTACAGTAGTGATGGTGCCAGCACGCAGTCAAGGTACGCAGTACAAATGAAAGTCGTCAGGTCGTGTATGTTGCAGCCGAAGTGCGGTCAAGAAACAGCACAAGCAACGCGAACAATGAAGTGCAACAATAAGAGAGGCAAGCCCGACGTACCATGCTGTCTAGGCCGGGCCAGTCATGCGACCCGGAAGAGTTCTTTGTCGCCAACATGACAACCTGTAGATGCTTCTAAGGCGTTTCAGCGTGTCGTCCAACCATTCACGTCCTGGTCTGGGATTCGAAGTAGGCGGAGTGTCCGTGCGGGCTTCTACGCGCCGCAGGTCTTGCAAGGCGGCTGTCGTCGCGGCCAGTCGATGGACTGGCTGCGAATATTTGCGTGCGGGTCGACGAGTGGGCCGAACAAAGAGATGGATGAGGAGCGTCTGGCGTTGCTGGCATGCGCGACATCATGGTCCTGATCGCGTACGTGGTGTTGTCGCAACGCCGAGACTTCCTTCGCCCATCTCACACATCCCCTTCGCCGGATCCATCATGGACGATCCCAGCATGACTTCTTCCTCCCATATCTCCTCGAAGCCACGCTGGGCTGCCTTCCCGTCGCTCACACGATACAACGAAGGCAGCCCAGCTGGTGCATAGCGAAGGAGATGATGGCGGCGACAGTGCAAGTCCTCTCTTATGGTGCGCCACACCTGCCACGCGCTAGCGGCCAACTTCCCGGTCTCGTCAACACCCGCGCCATGCGACACGAGTCTTGCCTTGAACTCTCCAGTCACCTCTACAACCTGTCGACATCCGTCAGACTATTCCGACCTCACTGTATGTCGTATCCATGGCTTCGGCATCGGTCCACGCCCATCGCAGATCAGATTCTGCGAATCTTCTTCGTCGCATTTTGAGTGGATGACGTAGCGTTGCCTTTGCGCTCCAATCAGAATTGAAGCTGGATGTGCTGGACTTCACTCGAGGTCTCCTGGTCTTGCGAAACCATGAGAAGCGGCCAGCAATCGCCGAATTAATCATGATCGTTTTTCGAATACCTCGACACGATTGCAAGCTGCTATGATTCTTGCGTGCTGTGATCTCGCCACTTGTCTAACATCAGTGCAACGGCTTGCCAGCGAGTCAATATCGATCTCATTGCCTGAACTGCGGCTCCCTGCGCTTCTCCACGCGGCATCTAACCTCCAGCATTTTGAGGCTCCTGGCGACCTTGGTAAGAAGCAAGGGAGGCCGTCGAGACTCCATGCTCCTTTCTGGCTTCCATCAGCTCGCGCTTCCGCTCACACGGCCGCCACACTTCGGCTGCGCACTACACTTGGAGGTTGATCTGCAAAGTCCGCGCATTACGCGCTGCTGTGGCACTGACACGCTGCTTGAACAGTGTGAACCTGTTGACCTTCTGGCAAGCGATGCGCGAATGGTATTCCGCGGCCCTCTCGCTCGACAATCACTCAGCAGATCACTCATGCCATCACATGTACACTGAGTACTTCACCGCAAGTATGCGCAAGCTTGTCGGTAGCCTCAGGCGATCGCCGCAGGTAGCGTCAGTCGTCCGGCTCAAAGCACTGTAATCAATCCATCACTCGCCATACGCACGTGCAGTCAAACTGGAAGTTCACCTGTAGGTATCTCTTGCTAATGTACTAGTTCAGCATAGGGCCTCCCTTTCATCATCCACTTCCTGCACGTTTCCGTCCATTTTATTCACTATACTCGATCTAGTGGTGCAGAGGCACCTTTGCGTCTGCATTGCATGACCTACTAAGAACAACATTCACCATCTCTCGCGGACCACGGACGGGATCACCTCGCATCAATACCATTCCGATCCTATTGTCATAGCACACGGGTGCTCCTGAAGTGAAGCTCATCAACAACGCCGAGCACCGACGAAATCCTACCACGTCGGATGGCCTTGACATACGGCAACTCCCGCAAGTGGATCAACCCAGCAGTCCTCGACAAGAAGAAAGACACGAGTCTCACGAGCGCGAAGATCAAGATCTGCCGCAACTCACCCTTCTTCCCCTCGACTGCCCAAGAGCTCATCCGCCATCAGATCGAGTATGCCACCTTTTTGGCCGCCTACAGACTCGCAAAGATCCGTCAGGCGATGTCGCCGCCTATCATCCGCCTGCCCTTCAGTGGCATCCTGACGAAAGACTCGAATGTTTCACTCGATGCTCTAACGTCGAATCACTCGTTGGTTCTCGGCATCAAGACTCTCTTCACTCCCGCCTACACATCTACCTTCCAGCCCCTCGCCCCTTGGCCCTCACGCTCGGAGCTGAAGTATGAAGGTGATGACCGCATAGCGACAGACGCCCTTCACAGACGTTTTCTCCCACTGCCTCGCATGCCGGGCAATGAGACGGTCAACTGGCAGCATCGCAACGTGCTTCCGCAGTACGCATTCGAGGACTTCTACCTGGAGATCCGGGAGGAGGAAGTGTTTGAAAGAAACCATGTGGTTGGAGAATGGGAGTTCGGCGTTGGCGAGAGCAAGGAGTGGGAGGACTGGGTTGGCTATGGAGACGCTAGTGGGCGGGACGTAATTGGATGGGAGCTGTGGGATGAGATTGAGAGGATGGGGTGTTTGTGAGAGCCTGACGAGGAGCGATGCGTGAGTTATCAGCAGTACGAGGGTGGCAAACGGCCGCGAATGCAACCGTCTACGATGAGATGCTTAAAAAGAATGATTATTTTCTTTTCAGCGTTAGTGCTTGGATATGAGCACTCGCAATGCTCCTGGGTGCAATGGACATCAACACGAAGGCACGAATTTCAACGATGAGACGAGCGAGCTTCAATTATAGTAAGATAGGTATGCAACTGCAGTATGCCGAACGACCAGAGTGACTAAAACTGCACTCATATTGTGCATCAGCCTACAAGATCATCATCTGCTGGCCCAGTCTCGCCCCTTTGCAGCTGTCGCAGTTTCCACAGTCATCCCCAGCATGCTTCTCAGTATGCGCCTTCGCCTCCTTCAGGGCAAGCTTCGCAGCCTTCTTGCGCTCCTTGTCAACCAGCGCTTTGTCCTCCTTCCGCTTCTGATCCCACGTCTCGCCCTTGTCCTGACCACCACGAGTGTACATCGGCATGGCAGAGAACTTCCGCGCCGTCTCAGGTGAGTGAACGGGGTAGCGATTGGAGTTCATGCGGTGCGGCTTAGGGGTGCGAGGTGATGAGCTGGGAGAGGACTTGTGCACTGCGGATGAACGCTTCAACTGAGCAAGTTGCCGGCTGCTGCGTAGCTGACGGGCAGTCTGCGTTGAAACAGGGAGCTTCTCGCCAACTACACCTTTGTCGAGATCGGCAACATACTTGGCGGCGACGGCGTCGGGTCCAGCATCAAAGTCTGGGATCTCGGCATCGATATCTTTGTCACTGCGGTGTTCCTGAGACTCGATAGCAAGCTCGCCAGGCGTCTGGTACAGAGGATCTTCGCCAATGCTCTTCGCGAAGCTGGGGTGGTACGCGGTGTAGAGCTTTGGAGCACCCTTTTTGTTGGCGTTCACCATCGACTGATCGAACTTGGGAGACCATTCAGCCACACTGGTAGGGTATGATCCAGGTACTGGCTTGCGAATTACAGCCGTACGGGGTGAAGCCGATCCACCGGGAAGCAGGCTGGTGGAGTGGGTAAGTCCCGTCTTGGAGTCCGTAGTGTCCATGGGGACTTTCGCTCTGATGCTGGCGACTCGTTCGATGTTTCCTTTGTCGTCTGAGACGTAGGCTGGGCTTGCAGAAGAGGATGCGCGAAGAAGGGATATCTGTTTGTGGCAAGCAGGCTCAATCTCTGGAGATGCTTGAACAGCGACTGTAGATGGCGGCGTCGAGCTGCGTGTCGAATCTGAGCCAACAAGGGATGCACTCGGCGTCTCGCTCGTACCTGACGAGGAGCTCGAGTGTATATGCTGATGCCCTTTGTCCGGGCGTGACCGTTTCCGGTTATTGCTGTTCTTGCTCTTCTTGCGATACCAAGACAAAGGTCTTTGAGAAACAGCCTCTAGGCCCGTCTCGACTTCCTCAGAATTGCCGTCAATGCTGCGTCGGGAGACATCTGCGCCGTGAGATGGCAGAGCGGTAGCATTGGCCTCAGAACCAGCTGAGGCTTTTGCATGTGCCGTGGCCGCCGTTGTTGGTCCTTCTTCCTTCCCTTCGCTGGTCGCGTACAGCGAGGGTACGATCGAGAATGCTGGAGATGAGCACATCAATTTCGACTTATCAGAGACCACAATACGGAGCTGCTCCGCACCTGGCAAAGTATCTTGTTCCAGTCCGGAAATCCGGTGAATACCAGGATCTCTCTGTTGTACAATTAGCCCCAGATGTATACTATCGCGAATGAGTGGGTGATCCAGCGACTTGGCAGGTATCCGCTCAATGTCTTCCTCTGACAGAGCAGGGAGATGTGCTTGCGTTTGCGCCACTGAATATTGCCTGCGAGCTTTTGCAGCGTCTATACGCGCCCGTCTCTGTTCCCCGGCTTGTATTGACGAGTGCCTCACCGTAAAATTCCGTTGTGGTGCCAGCTCGGATTCGGGTGCCTTCTTGCGTCCAGCGAACAGTCCAAAGCACCCTTTCGACTCTGCATCATCGTCACCAATATCGGGAGACTTGTGTGCGAAGGAAGCGAGAAGTTCCTTAAGCTTATTGGCGCGAAAGTAGTTCGTCGGAAGAGTCTGCTGGAGACTCAGAGCATCGCCAGCAGCTTTCGAGTTCCACCACTTGATGCGGGCTGACACAAAACTGTCGCGGCTTGGTCGCATCCAGTCTTTCTCAGTGATCGTATGACTCGGCGCAGACGAGAAGCAGGAGAAATGCATAGTTGATGATAGAAAATCGACAGGGAAAGTTGGAAACAGGCACCAGGCCGATGTGACTATACCTTGACTCTGCTGTACCTGTAGATGGCGATTTGGTGAGCTGTACAGAAGAGGTCGTAAGGTCGGGGACAGAGTACTGGGTCAGGACTTGGGGAGTCATCTGCTACTTCGACACGTGAGGTGTGATGTGGTCAGACAGTCTTCGAGCCGAGACATTGTCCTGGTTCCATTTTCAATCGAGACTCGGTCTGTCATGTCTTGGCTCTCTGTACTGGCCGAGACATGACGAGAGTCGTGTCTGCGCAATGCTGTGCGAGTCCGTATTGTCTCGTGCACGCCTGTTGAATGCCTCATATTACTGCCTCCGTAAGTGAGGGTTTTCTTCTTGTTGCTGCAGCGACTGTCTCTGTTGATACAACGCCTCCTTTTAGGCGGACTTGCTCGCAATTCGTGATCCGGTCAGTGAATGTAACAAAAGCTGCTGCTCGACATGCCGTAGACGACTGTTGCACGTGACTTGGCGGTAATGAGGTTCACAGCGAATCTGCACAGCAAGTCGTAGCGAAGGCGGAGGCCAGTTTGCTAGCGTGTTCGCAAGCGAGCCAATCGCGGAGGCGGCGGCGAGGTGTAGCAAGTTGTAGCGGGTGAGGAAGGAGCGCAGTACGGTACTCGTGGTTGGGAAGGTGCGACTGACACCTGGTCTGGCAGCGCAGACTTCATGCGCAGCGACGAGATCTTGGCAATCTCGATTACGCGGATGCGACATCTTCGCACAACACTCGTGACACAGCCCCGAGTCGTAGGGAAAGCAGCTAGGTGATCGGCGAAAGCCTCATGCACCAACGACCTCTCAGCCCTTCTCCGTTCCCGTGATCCTCAACACCCTTCCCACAGCCTTGACACCATCCCTCAATCCCAAACCCGTTGCGCCGCCCTTCTTCCTCCCGATACTTTTCTCGATCATGCCAGGCTTTGGTGGCCACTCTCCATCATCCTTCCAACCTCGCACAGCAGCCTCGATCATGATCTTCAAATTCACCGGCACAGAGGGAGTGCGAGATTGCTGGATGATCTTGCTGTAGATCTCGGGGTATACTGCAGGCGAGAGACGGCGTCGCACCGGGTGATTTGGGAGGATGAGAGGCATGACCGGGACTAGTGTTGTGGTGGCTTCGTTCGTCCGGACAAGACTCAGTCGCTCTATCGGCAGTGGCGAAGTGCCGCCAGTCGATGATGAATGCGGCGGGCTCGAAGAGGTCGAAGAGCGCGGTGTCGATTCTGCAGATTCTGATGTAGACTCCATGTCAGGACCCTCGAGCGGCAGATGTCGCACGCCTTCAGACGACACCACAGCGCCACACCAAGAATCTCTCCTCGCGATCCAGTGCTCCAGACCGTCATTCCAGGTCATCTCGGCATGTAAGGTTTCATCCCTTCGCTTCCTTTTCACTGCCTTCCGAGCAGCAATCTCAGTGCCCACGCTATCTGGCCCTTCGAACTTGAAGATCTGCTTTTTGCTTCCTTTGCTGCTCTTAGACCCTACCGAACCCACACTCGCCACCTCATCCTCCTTCTCGTCAGACGAGTAGTCCCGCTCTCTCCATTGCAGTGCCTCCGCGTTGACGGAGTCTCTCCTCCCACTACTACTCGCACGAAAGCGAAAGCCTCCAACAGTCGCAGGCGTGGCGATCCGGCCAGAGGATTGATACGCAGGTAGAGTCGGATACTCCCAGTCCACCCTAACCTTCTCCTTGATCAACCGTCTCGCCTCTCGAATCTCCTCCTGCTGCTCAGCACTCCTCGAATGGTGCGGTAATCCCAGATGAAGCGTCATGATGCGATGCCCTTTTGCAAATTCCCATGCCCTGGTAATGCGAATCCGAAATCCCGTGGAATGCTGGTCGTTTTCATGCGCCGTACTCCCGAGCCCATGAGTACATTTCCAATGGTCAATGCAATGTAAAAAGGGAACGAACGTGAGGTATTACAGTCAATGCGTACCACCGTTCCTTTGGAATCAATACGTCACGCGCGCATCGCCAATGATCGCCGCGAATCTGCATGTTCCTCCGAGGAACGGGCGTGAATCGCCCAAAAAGCTTGATAGAGTACCCTTGGTAGTGCGGGGTGGCTAGCGCAATCGGGAGTTGGAGAGGGTTGAGATCTTACCTTATCACGGCACGTGATGTCTCGGCACTATGCTATATGTGCAGTGCTGTGCCGCAGGTCGTTATCGTGAATGATTGTGTCCTGTACTGGCTTGTGCGATCATACGGCTTGTTGATCTTGAACTGTGAAGGGAATAGCAACCGACATGCAACACACGAGGCAGCACGAGCAAGTATAACGCCATAAGAGAAGGCTAAGTGGCCGGGCAAGGCACAAGCGGACTCGAGGGACACCCACCAACATGCACGCACACCACAAGACCAGTGTCAAGACCGCCGCTTGGCTCATATCGCCAACGAACCGGCGGACATGGGTATGCACAGCGAATATGAGGAGCCTCATCCACCATGGCAGTGCTACGATATCACCATAATCCGCCATGACGGGAACGCTGCGCGACGAGATAAACTACGACACCACGAGCACAGTTTGCCACGAGGGATTGGGGAGACGCCAGGCCAACAAGCAAGCAACCCAGCACATTTTACTGCAGCCATGAGAAAGAGTTGGTAATACCAGATTGCATTCTGGGTTTTCTATCGCCTATCAAAACAACACCCTCCTGTGCTCAGCAAGGGAGCTGTCCTGCTGACCTGCCGATAGCAATGATCGGAGCCACCAAGCCAAAGGCAGCAGCCAACCACGCCATCAGGAGCCTCGGACTACCCGCCAATTTTGTCATCCACGTCGTAGGGTATCGTACAATTACACTATCCGCCAAGCAATAGCTGGACTGGCCAATGACCGGTATATGTGTCCGCGCTGCAGGCCGGTCACGTCAGCCGCCGTGCCATCAAGGTCATGGCAAGACAAGCAGCAAGCATCCGCAGCAGCCACCAGTCACTACCTCCCTAAAGCCGCGCCTCTACTCCTCCTCACTCTCATCGCTCGGCTCGTCCCCGGAAGTTTCGCCACCCTGCGCCTGGTTGCCATAGCTGGCAGGACTCTGGCTTTCGCTCCCGATCGGCTGGTTGAAAGCGTTCAGCTTGTCCTTCAACTGATCGATACTGGCCTGCTGCTCGCGCTTGCCCATGGGCTTGTGCTTCTTACGCTTGTTGCCGCTGCTACCACCGACGCCACCACGGCCAACACGCTCAGAAGGCTCGAAGTCATCGTCATCTACGGCCGCGATGTCATCAGGCGAAGACATACGTGTGGTAGTGCGACGGCCGAAGATGGAGCGCACATGCTTGAGCAGCAGACGCTGTACGTCATCAGGAAGATCATCGATCTCGAGCTCCATCTCGGCACCCATGTTGGCGTATTTCTTACAATTCGTCGTAATGATGCCGGTTAGCGTCTCGATCTGGCTCTCGTTCATCTGCTCGACGGCGCTGGAGATTTCCTGCTTCTCTTCGTACGTCACAGGCTTGAGCTTCTTGGGCTTAGCCTTAGGCGCGCTGCTGGACTTCGCTGGAGCTGGCTTGAAGGCAGGAACGGGAGGCTTCTTCTTATGGCTCTTGGCGGCACCGGTCTTGGCTTTCGCGGCTTTGGCGCCCTTCTTCTCTACCATGAGACCAAGCTGGTTCTGGAGGGTGGCGAGTTGCTTCGATAACGCGGCAATGGTCTTCGCATCACCATCGTCAGGCGCATCATCCTCGTCCTCCTCATCTTCCTCCTCGTCTTCGTCGGCGTCACTATCGCCGCCGCCACCGGAGCCACTAGATCCAGATGGCTTGGGCTTGTTGTTGCGCTCCCATTTGTCCTTCTGCAGCCAGAGAGCTTCGAACACCCTCCTAAATTCGATACCGATGTCCCGGACTGGATTGCCAACTGGGTTGAACTTGAGGCAGTTCTCAATCATGAGATCAAAGTCGTTCTTGAACTCGCGTGCCTTGCTGTACTGGCCTTGCTTGAGCTTTTGGCCCATCGTTGCCAAGTCCATGGGATCCTTGACTATCTGGCGATAGTGCGGGATATTCAAGGCCACTGGATCGACAGGCGCGAGGAAGATGTGATTGTTGGGGCTCTTCACGGGGTTGCGCAACTCCTCCAGCACGAACTCACAGAACTTCAACTCGAGCATGTGCTCCTTGCGCCTTGGCTTCGCATACGTGAGCTCACGATTGGGAGGTGGCTTGATCGCGCGAGCAGGCCGCTTCGTCTGTGAGTCTCGACGAATCTGAGGCGTGCCATCGGACTGCAGCGCAAACGACTCGGATCTGGAGACTGGCGGCGCAGGTGGAGGTGGCGGCGGACGAGTCTCTCGACGCGGCGGAGCTGCTTTCGGGACTGGCGACTGCTTCTTGACCTGCTTTGGCAAACTCGACAAGTTCGCTGGAGGTACAGAGCCCATGAAGCGATCGAAGTACGCCAGCATGTTCTTGGCTGCCACTGTCACGGCATGTGTCTCGCCGTTGAACGTGCGGCAGTTGTCCACGATGAGATGGAAGTCGTCCGCGAAGGCTTGCACGGAGGGATACTCACCGTTCTTGAGCTTCGTCTCCAGTGTGCCCAAATCCATGGGGTGCTTGACAATGTCGTGGTAAGTGGGAATGTTCAATTTCACTGGGTCGACAGGTTCGAGAAAGAACATCGCGTGCTTCGTTTTCTTATTGTTCTTTAGCTTGTCAAGGAGGAAGTTCTTCTGCGGTAGCGTCACGGGCGCAGTGCTGTACTTAGCAGCATTGGTAGTGGCGGTCTCTGCAGGCGCAGGCACGGCCGTCTCGGTGCTGGGAACCTCCGGCTGCGGAGATGCTAGCGGCGCATCCTCCATGGTTGTATCGACTGCCTCGACTGAAGCTGCGGGCTCGATTGAATGCTCTGGCACATGCGGCTTCTCATCGTTGGAGTCCTCGAGCTTTGCGCGCTTCGCAACCGGTTCAGCGTCCTCTTCGAACTCATCGCGATTGCGCACAAGGCTGGATGAGACTGTGTCTTGCGCAACGGAATCTACTGGAGTGATGTCTGGCCTGGCGTCTGCGTCCGAAGTCGCCTCAACCGCGTCTGCCGAGCCGTTCGACATCGCCGACTCTGCTGACGGTGGCAACTTCGCATCGAGCGACTCTGGCGCCGTAGGCAGTGATCCAGGAAGCGTAGGCTCTGCGATCGACGCCGGCGGTGCTGCGGCGGCGACTTCATCAACGCTAGCACCTACCTGGTCATGAACGACACCGTCTACCTCTGCAACGACGTCTCCCATCGGTGCGCTCGGATCTGGGGTGGCATTGTCGAGGCTGGGCGCATTCGCTGGAATGAAGTCTGTGACAGGAGCGATGCCGGTACTGTGATCCTCAAGTGCGACGGACTCTACCACTGGCGCATCCGGAAGCGAGGCGGGCTCCTTGAGGTTCAAGGTCGCCTCTTTCGTATGTGATATCGACCCGTTCTCCATGAATGCGTCTTGATTAGGCGGGGTAATTTGTTGATGCATGGTGTCGTGTGAGCTGCGAGAAGTATCAGTACGTGTGGTGCGTAAGCCTCGGCGATCATGTGATCAGTATGCGAAGCGAAAGGAAGATGAATGAGTGAATGAGGTAAAGCGCTAAATACGCGATTAGGCTTCTGCGCAGTGAGTGGATGACTTACCCGTTGGTCTGGGGTACATCAGTCTGTGGCGGCGGTAAAGCATCAGCGCCATCAAGCTGAGGCACAGCTGCGCCTTGCGCAAGATCCGAAGCCATGGTTGCAGGTCAAGCAAGTGAATGATGACCAACCCACGTGACTTCACTGACGTGCAGCGGTAAATTCCGCCCTGCAGACGCGCAGCAGCGAGTCGCGTGTCGATGTTTGCGCGCGAGTCGCACAAACAAATTGAATGGAGCCGATGTGTGATGGATGTGATGCGGCGCGTAGATGTGCAAATGGTTGCACGTGTAAAGGTGGTGATGTAAGGTGAAATTGGTTGGATGGGGTGGTTGCGGGAGGGTCAAAAAAGAGGTCGATGCGTAAGCGCGAAGTCGGTGGGTGGTGTGTGGCTCGGCGATCGAACAGAAGTTCAGGTTCGGCTTTGGAGGGAAATGTTCTTATCGATGCGAAGCGCGCTAGTCAACTTTCGTGCCGAGCCGCCGATCACACGTGACTCTTGGTGAAGAATAGGCTGCAGTGAAGAAGATGACCGCCTGGTGATTGAGGTGATGGGATTTGTAAGAGGCTGTGCATGTAATGATGCCGGCCTTGTGGCCTTGAAGTCGAGGTGTGAAGGGGTCAAGTGGTGCTGGAGTGATTGCAAGAAGGCGGAGGTGGTCCCGACTCGGCGGGTGAAGCTAGCGAGTCGAGATTGCCCGCCGCCGCGCCGGAGTTTATGCACGCCGTGTATTTATTGTTGTTCGAGCTTTCTCGCAATGCCACTGACTTGAATGCAGCTGCCTTGCTAGCCACGTGGTGGATGGTGGAGCGGTCGATCCGTATTGTATCTTATAGCTTCAGCTGCACTTCGAGGCTCGCTGCAGCCCGGCCCGAGACTCAAGACTGTTCGCCATCGACCATGCATGAATGCCTCAGGCTACAGTACCGAGGAGCAAGAGTAGTCCAGTACTGTCTGCGAGTTGGATGCACTCTACTACTGCTGTCAATCTCTAAGCTACAGAGCCAACATCGACAAGTAATGTCTCGTGATTTCCGCAGGTCTGCCTTGTTCTATGCGAAACATAGCACTCACTTTCCATGACATGTCTCGAAGCTGACTTAGCCGGCCAAGAATTCGCACGCTAATCCCGTTCAAGCCCAGTGGATCCTGACAAAATTCGTCGCCAATGAGAAAGTCAAAGAGTTCTGACGACATCCAGCTAAGTCTCATATCCTGTGCAACTTTTCCTACTGCATCTCAATAGCAGTAATGTACTCACCATGAGCGTCGCCAAGCGGACACATAGTCGCCGGCAACCCGACGCCCGGCCAGCCCCTCAGACAAGCGACGCAGCTGCACCTCCATCCTCAAAGCGTTTGAAAAGCTCTCACGTGCCGACGCCAAAGTCCGATGGTCTCAAGTTCTTAGTGGATGATGACGCTCGACAGGGGAGGAAGCTGGAGGCGAAGCTGACGAATGGTGTGTTGGATAGGCGGAGTGCGAGGGTGGATGAAAGCACTGCTGTAGTGGCACCTGCCGAGGTAGCGGAGGCGGTGAATGGGCACAGGGAGGTGATTGATATCTCCAGTGCGGAGGAGGAAAGCAGCGATGAGGAGGATGAGGGCGTTATGGACGAGCGGGGTGGAGTGGCTTCGCTCAATGGGCATGCAAATTCGGAGCAGATGATTGCTGGCGCAGAGGAAGATGTCGAGATGGAAGATGAGCTAGAGGTAGAGGCCGAGCCCGAGGAGCCTTCCTTCGGGGATATGTTGCATGCTCGGCATCCGGAGACGATCGATGTGCAAGCTGCATACGCTCAAGCAGCGCCTGACATGCAGATTGCACTACCTACGCCGACTAGTCAAGCCATGACCGTCCACACCGGAACTTCACTTTCGACAGTACTCACACAGGCACTACGAACAAACGACAAGGACCTATTGGAGACTTGCTTCGCCGTCATAGATCAACAGACCATTCGAGCCACGATACAACGCTTGCAATCACATCTTGTGGGCAACCTGATGCAACGGCTAGCTGAGCGAATACACAAAAGACCCGGTCGAACTGGCCATCTCATGACGTGGATACAATGGTCGCTCGTGGCTCACGGCGGCTATCTCGTCACTCAACCGCAGATTATGAGGCAGCTGAAAGCGCTGAACCAGGTTCTGCGCGAACGAGCCAATGGCTTGCAATCACTGTTGCAACTGAAGGGCAAGCTTGACATGCTCGGTGCACAGTTGGAACTACGAAGGAGTACTCTCGCTGCATCAGCTGGTCTCAAAGACGACGAAGACAATGATGAAGGTGTGCTGTACATCGAAGGCCGGGATCAGGACGATGATGGCATGGACAGCGATCCTACCGCGGATGCGGATGTCATGTCCTCAAAGCGTTCGAAAGCGAGCAAGAAGGCGCTCAACGCCGAGTCAAGTATGCCAGCAGAGTACCACACAGACTCTGATGGTTCTGACGACGAGGGCTTGGATTTGCCAAACGGTGTCATGCATGAAGTGGCAGAGAGTGATGAGGAAGAAGTCGACGAGGAAGAGGAGCCAGGCATGCTTGATCTCGAAGCCGACGAGTCAGACGATGGTGATGACTTGGCTGATGAGGATGAGGAGGAAGAGGAGGACGATACGGATGCATCATCCGCAAACGACATCATCGACGATGGAGAGGAGGACGATGACAGCGAAGGCGACGAGATCGTTGTACAGGCACCGAAACTCTCGAAGCTGGAGCGAAAGCGGTAGAGAAAGTCGTAAGGCGAAAGTGTACAAAGTATACAATTACTTGCATTCCGGCGTTCGAGATGGGAGGCGGGTCTGAGCGACTTTCACGAAAAGGTAGAGGACTGCATATGAGGACAAGAGTGTGCATGATACCCAATTATGCGTTTGATTGGCATAGGCATAGTCAGTCAATTCATCAGAGATCGTGCACACTCCCACTCGCCTTTCAACTCGCCCCTTTTAGCACGATCAGCCCCGACTCAACTCCCCCAACATCTCCCTACTCGCCCCTAGATCCCGCGAGTCGCCATAAATCGCAGCCACCAACGCGCCATCTAGTGCAGGGAACTCTCGTTGCAGCGTCTCGACGTTTCGGTCGTCTAGTGAGGGGCCTTTGGAGTTTTGCATCTCGAAATTCTCCATGGCTTCGCGTTGCTCGGTGCGTTCGGCTGGGGGTATGAAGTCGGTGTCGTTGAATGTGCTTGCTCTGGGCGGAGCACCGAATCCTTGTTGCTGGGGAGGGGGTTGGTAGGATTGAGGTTGTTGGGAGTACTGTGATTGGGGTTGTTGTTGAGCGTAGCTTTGAGGATGTGAGGATTCTGAGGCGAAGGGGTTTGATTGGGAGTGGTTTGGTGGGGGACCTGCTGGCGGGGCGTAGGAATTCGAGGAAGAGTCGTGCTCATTTTGGCCAGCCCAAGGATTTGGAGATGCGCCGCCTTGTTGGTAGTAGGGGTTAGAGGTTGATGCGTTCACTTGTTGCGCTGAGCGAGGGGGTTCTTGGATCGGATCGGACCAGGGATTGTTGTCTTGGGGTGCTTGGTAATTCGACATCCTGGCCGTTAGTGAGTAGTAAGTGGTCCCTCTTCGATCTGATGCCAGTCCAAAGGAGTGTTGGGTGAGTCGTCTGGTTGCTTGAGGTGGTGCTCGCAAGGACGAAGATGCTGCCTACACTTCAACAAATGTACCTCCAGCTTTCATCAGTGAAGTCGAAGGTCGTCGTCATGTGGCGCAGCTGTGGCGCTGGCAGGAGCTCTCGACCCCGAGGTTCATCTCACCCCACATTTGTCCACGAGATGTATCAACATGGCCGCTACTAAGCGCTTCAGTGCGCTGACAATACCCATGAGCAGCTTTTGGATGCCGTGTGTGCTCTCTGTAAGTACTCAAGCAAGATGGCTAAGTCCATGAGGGCAGTACAATGCCTGCTCCGCCCGGCTGGCCGGCGGAGCTTTACGACATCCCCACGAGCATTAGCGGACCATGTCCGAATCATTGAGGTTGGACCCAGAGATGGCTTGCAAAACGAGAAGAAGAGCATATCAGCGGAAACAAAGATAGAGCTTGTTCGCAGACTAGCAGGTACTGGTCTGGAGACCATCGAGGCTGGCAGCTTTGTGCACCCAAAATGGGTTCCACAAATGGCAGCGTCCGACAAAGTGCTTGAGAGCATACTGTCAAGTCCGCCGTCTGCGCCGCATCCGATCACGTATCAATGGCTCCTCCCGAATAGCAAAGGACTGGACAACTATTTCAAGGTCATGGGTGCTGCTCCACCTGAACAGCCTTCGGGACAGGACAGCGGCCCAGCATCAAACACTAGCTCGATGGACCCCAATGCTATGCCCGCGGCTAGATCAGGCGCTGAAGGCATGTCGCAAGCGCGCTCAGACTCTGCCAACACCCGCAACGGCCACAACCACGAAGTCTCCATCTTCATGGCTGCAACCGAAGCCTTCTCCAAGAAGAACACGAATTGCTCTATCCAGGAGTCTTTAGATCGCTTTGCACCTCTCATGACAGAAGCGAAGAAGCAAGGTTACCCCGTCCGTGCCTACATCTCCGTGGCTCTCGGCTGCCCTTTCGAAGGACCGGACGTGGACCCGCATAAAGTCGCAGAGATAGCTGCGAGTCTGCTCGAGCTTGGCGCTGAAGAGATCTCAGTGGCAGATACGACGGGTATGGGAACTGCGCCGCGGACGCGGAAGCTTTTGCAGACTCTCAAGGAGGCAGGAATCCGGAATGAGGATCTCGCGCTTCACTTTCACGATACGTTCGGGCAGGCACTGGTCAATACCATCATTTCTCTGGAGCACGGAGTGCGGACATTTGACTCGGCCGTCGGTGGATTGGGAGGCTGTCCGTACAGTCCAGGTGCCACTGGAAACGTGGCCACCGAGGATCTGATCTACACGCTGCATTCGCTGGGTGCGAAAACTGGAGTCGATCTGGACGAGATGAGCAGGATTGGAAAGTGGATCACTGGGGAGATTGGACGTGACTACAATTCGAGTGCTGGGAAAGCTACGTTGAGCCGACTCGACCGGGCGGCTGGACCGAAGCTCTAGTCGCGGTGCGCTGTGTTGGCTCGACCAATGAGTTCAACGGCCGCAACGCAAGAAAGGCATAGTACTCTCAAATGTTCGGCCCTCCGATGACTATTGCACAATTTGAAGACCAGGGGTATCTTGTCGCTTGGAAAGCCGCTTGAGTCGCATCCATAATGGCTGCTGCTGATGCAGATGCGCTGCATAGAAGCCATGCAAGCCCGATTCGCAAGCCAAGAAGCGTGCTTCGAGGCTGGGCGAGATGCGTGAAGCGACGAGGTGCCTTACCTGCCAGCTGTAGGATGGGAATCCACGCCACTGAAAGAGGCCGTGGCATGCAGGTCAAGTAGATAGTGGAAGATACCATCACCGCCACAAACTCCCACCACTCTCTCGTCCCACCTCCTCTCCTCCCTCAGCAAGCCGCACAGTTTCTTCCAGCACCATGAAATCCCTCTCCAACATTTCAGTCCAATTCTGCAAATCGCCCAATTCCCGCATGCCCTTCATCGTCCCATCAACTTCTTTACTTAGCTTCGCAGTCTCCGTCTTCAGCGCTGCGGTGTTCCGGGTGAGGTCTGATTCTTGTGCTGAAATTGCGGCGCTGTTGGCGTGGAGATCGCGGGCTCGGGTTTGCAGGTCGTGGCTGTAGCTGGAGCCGGCGGAGTTCAGGGAGGCGAGGACGGCTGTGCGGGCTTCGGCTTGGGCGCGCGTGGCGTCTTCGGTTGATGGACCAGAGTCGGGATTCGGTGAAGCTGCGGCTGTAGACGACGGCGGGGAGGCAATGGCTGTGGTCGAAGGAGTGGAGCTCGATGCTGCAGTTTCTGGCACGCTACCAGAAGCCGCGACCATGCTGACTGGGCTTTGGCAGTTGAGTAACAATTTCAGAGAGTCGTGCTGGAGAAGCTATCGTACAACTTCGTGTTGGTGGAGTGCGAGCCACGATTTTGCAGTGCAGCTACTCGTTCGTTAGTCGCGCCGCTGCACGTCTTTCGGCAGCTGGCTGGTGGGGTCTTTACACCTTCATGCAGGGCTGCGCATGACCCAGCTATTCGATGGAGTCTCATCATTGGCTTGTGTGGGCGTAGTCGGCGTGTCCTGCGTGTACCTGCAGTAGCTTGCTAGGTTTCCGAGGCTAGGTTTCCGAGCAGCTGGTGCGGCTAAGCTCACGGTCAAGTATGCCAGATATCGAAATAACGGTTTCCTCCTACTTCAGATGCTTCGACGGTGCTATTGGGATCAAGAACAGCTATCGTGATGAAGCTGAGATGCAGAAATGGATAGGAGCGAAAGAAGGCCTTAAAGTAGGAGCAATGGACGAATACTTCGTTGACTTGACGCTTGAAGGCAATTCACAGTCCAGAAATGATACTACCTAAGCACTGATAACAGGACCGTTGGTCCTGCCCTTCAGCATCTAAGATCCGCTCGTCCCGACGAGTCGACCTACGCGAGCTTCGTTGTCCAAAGATGGTTGAATAATAA
The DNA here is from genome assembly GCA_002077065.1 of Cryoendolithus antarcticus. Taxonomy (NCBI): domain Eukaryota; kingdom Fungi; phylum Ascomycota; class Dothideomycetes; order Cladosporiales; family Cladosporiaceae; genus Cryoendolithus; species Cryoendolithus antarcticus. Next base: position 687,951 of record NAJO01000004.1, on the reverse strand, counting down.
TGGGAGAGTCACTGCGGCGTCTCTTTTGTTCGCCAGCTCTCTGACAATGTGACATCCGATGTTTACGTGTATTCACCGAAGCGTCGAGGGGATCAGGGAACAGCGCGGGTGCGCTATTTAGGAATCGTTATTGCGTGAAGGGTCATCGAAAGGTGCATGCTCATACATGTAATGCACGGTAGGGCAGGCAGGGGTCGATTGCCAAGCCTCTCGTGGAGTCATCACCTGCAACCTCATCTCCCTCTCCTCCCGATCCACTTGAGTGATAGAATCCCTTTTGGTCCCAAACCCTGAGAAAGACCATGTAGGGATGTCTACACTGTTTGATGAGACTCGTTCCGTCATGTCGGCAGGTCCCAGAATAAGTATGGATGCCCAACGTGATCGCTGCCACTTAATGAACCTCCCGCCTGAGCTGCGCCTGAAGATCTTCGAGCACATCTTCTCAGACTGGCGATGTGGCCTCGGCTACGGACACGGGACTGTCTGGCGATCTCCAGAGACGTCACACACACCCAACTCGGGCATATTACTCATGTGCCGAACGCTGAGCCGCGAGGCCTCCGAAGCTATCCTCAAATGTGCCGAATTCGTCTTCGATGATTTCTCCCTTTGGGAAATGCCACCCGCACGCGATAGGATCTGCGAACTGGGTGGCCTTCGGTTCGCGAGCCAATTATGGCGAGTAATTATTGGCATTGAATTTCGAGAACAAGATGGGCAGATCTGCCGGCCTGAAGACCTCGAAAAGCTCTTGCAACAGCTACAGTACTGCGCGTTCGTCAAAGAATTGATACTGGATTTCTACTGGCGTGGGTGGGTTGACCCTCGAGATTGGCCTATGCTCGATCGCTTGTCCCACAAACTGAGAGATTACTTCGACTCATTCAATAGTCTGCAGTGTTCCGGCAAAATGGCCGCTCGTCTGGACGGGGATTTTATGCGGAATGCGATCATCGACCCATTTCGCGAGTTCGCAAGCGATATCGGGGCGTAAGTGGCATTGAATCCATGGCAGGCAGGGGGGAGCAAATCACGTTGACGCAAGCAAGCTTGATATAAGTCGGGACGACCTCGACTCTTGGACCATCTCTTGAGCTAGTGAAGGAGATCGTGCGGTAAGTGGCATCAACTTGAGCCATACTGGAGAGCTCGAAGCGCTGCTGGAGCAGCTGGAGCAGTGTGCCCGTCTCCGGGGCTGGCTATCGGCTCGTATGGAGGAAATAGGTTGCTCCAGATGACCCTATGCCGCAATGGCAATATGCGCGAACTGGCTGCGAGCTGAAAGTTGCGATAGGCTGCGATACCTAAGTGAAGTCTTCCCTACGTCTCATTGCTTCCTGTTAACTCGTCATGCACTCGTGTGAATTCGCACAGAACTCATGTGCCACCACATGTGTTCTCTGTGGCTTCTCCGTGCTCCACTGCTATTGCGTCCGCACACATGATGCGCTGTATCAAAGGGTTGATGCACTTTATAATCTCCCAGAACATTCACCCACGATCACGCGACACTACTTCGAGCTCTAGGAATCTAATATTACTCGGTACCTCCAACTCCTGAAACCACTGCAAACAATGGCACGATCTCACTTCCGCCTGCTCGATCTCCCGCCAGAGCTGCGCCTGCGGATCTATGAGTACGTGTATCCGAGGATGGTGTGTCACTTTGCTATCAGCCGGTCGGTCTACGTCTGGCGCGCTCCATGTCGCAAGATCCGCCGTGCACCAGAGATCCCTGTCGCGCTCCTTCGAGCGAGCCGACTGATTTACGAGGAGGCACGATCGGTCCTGTACAAGCAAATCATCTACGACATCGATTTGATGCCGAGTGCTCATGTTCACAGGTCTGCAGCGAGACTCTGCTGGCTGCACGACTTTACTCTCGGACCACACGTACAGAACATCAACCCCCATGCACCATATTGCCTACCAGGCAGCGATCTAAGGATTTGCGACGACGCGCATATCATCATGGCTATGCTCAAGTTACTCAACAAGTGCCAATCATTTCGGCGACTTCATGTCGAGCTGCGTATTCGCTACAAAGATCGACAAGGTGGTTCACTTACGCTGCCTTATTTCGAGACTTTGGAGTGCCGCGGAGAGGTGAATTTCTCGTTATTCAACATCGCTCAGTTCCCACACCGCATGGTCACCTCAGGTCCTCGATACAGAGTATTGGAGGAGCTTGCAAGTCATCTGGGTGCGGGCGTACATACGGACGCCGCCCCTGGCATTGTGAGGTCGACCGGTTCGTCCTCGAAGAATTGCGGGAGTCTGACATGTGCCACATTGTCATGGGCTGTCTGGGTGAAAAAGTTGTTCAAGTCGCGAATGCAGTCGGGTCTCAAGGTGAGGGGCGCCAGGGCGTGAAGTAAATCCTCGGTCACGACTTGGGAGCAAGGCCTGGATGGCAGCAGAGCTCAAAAATCAGCAAACTGCTTGAGACGGCTTCGATGGGCCTGTAGATCAGGTGGATTGTTCGTGTGCAGTTGGTGTAGACTCCATGTGTGTTTGGAGATCATCAATCAAGCTGTGACGTAGCCCATCAACAAAAAGTCCAGCGCATGACCATGCTGAGCACTCCACTTCCTCATGTCCACTTTCCATCCAGTCACTGTAGACCCTTGAGTACTCCTCAGCAACAACATGGCCGACAAATACGTCCTGAAGGTCACCGCCGGCCCAACATATGCCGACCAAACTCCGATTCCCGTCAACACCGAATCCCCCACCTCCATCTCCTCCTCCTTCGCAACCACCTCCCTCACCCTCCGGATCCAGAACTATCGCGGTCTTCCGGCTGGCTCGCCATCCACATCACCGTACTTTTCCACTGCTCCGCATACTTCAGATCTGTACTCGCTGCAATTCAGCTTCACGCCAAAGGAAGATGTGAACGGCAATGACATGGTCTTCGGCAACGACTTCGACCACCCGATACGAGATAAGCTACCGCCAGGGTTCCAGCAAGCGTTCAACATCGTGAAGTGGTTCATTGATCCTGGACTATATGGGGATGTCTACGCGGACGAACCTTATCTTTATGGGCCAATGCTGTCGAGTATCAATACGCTGCGGATAGGAGGCAAAGACGATAGGGTGCGGGAGGCTGAGGAGGAGAAGAGAGCGAACGCTGAGGTGCATCTAGTCGAGGAGGGTGCTGAGGAAGGTGAGGGCGAGGAGTCGAGACATGACAGTAAGGTGCCGGCGACGGCGGCGGGGAGGAAGAAGCACTTCTTGACGGAGGCGCACCTGAAGGAGTTCACGTTTGAGAAGGGGAGGGAGTATGCTTGTGACTTCTTCAACCCGTATCTAGACTTCAATGGTGGGTATCTAGGACGTGGGAGACGGCGAGCGGACCGGACAGGACTGACTTGGTACTATAGACTTCGCACTGCGCCTACCAGGCTACGGACTGATTCCAGGCATCACATTACCGATCATCAGCTACTGGGATGGGCAGCCACTTCGGTAAGTCAACTCTTGATCGATCTTGCCGCCCGATTCGGGTAGGCCTGTAGTCCTTTATCATCATTGATCTTTACGCGCAAGAAGCTGATATTTGCTGACGCAAAGTTCGCACACGCTCAGATACGTGCTAAAGAATCGAAAGACTGACGAGCCATTATGGGTCGTTGTTTTCACGTTACAGCCGAAAGAGGCACTTGACGCAGAGAGCGAGAAGAAGGACGAGACGGCAAGCAGCGAGACGAAATCTGCAATTCACACAGGAGCTGCCGATGATGACCTGGACTGAGCCAGAGATCCTTGAAGATCGAGGAGCGCCAAGTATGGCCCGTTGAGCGTGCCTTTTGCGACAGCCCAGTGCAAGCGGGTGGCGAACCCGCGGCCCTCAGGACGCGCGACGTGCAACGCTAGCAATGCGAGACCTTCGGCGAATCGCTCAGTAGCAGAAAGTTGAGCTATGGTGTGTTGCTGAGAGCACGTATGAAGCACATGCAGCGAAGCAGTCGGTGAGACCGAGTCCGTTACGAAAGCCATGCACGACCGGAATGATCAGACAGCACGTGTAAGCAGGTGACCGCTTGCTCTCGGTACAAGACCGACCATGCGCCTTGGCCAGTGGTCACAAAGTCGCTTCATTCTATCTGTATTTCTGCACGTCATGCGCGCAAATGCTCGTCAATCAACTTCCCACAACCTTCAGCGTTCACAACAACAACATCATGCCCACCTTCGACCACCTCTACTCTTACATTCTCCCGACCGAATGCACCCGTGGCATCTTCAGCCGTCTCCTCGGGTACTATCGTCCCATCCTCCCCTCCGAGTACGACCAGCAGCTTTTTCTCTATCAGTGCGTCACCTTGCTCATCTCCTTGCTGCCTCTCCCCAATTGTCCGCCATCTCTCATGCTGCGCTGTGATAGGCGCGTGTCGTATACTGGACACGAACGATGCTATGTAGCCCGGATGACTGTCTATCTGCCACGTCACAGTCTGCGCTATGCTGCCTCCACTGCCAGCCGGGAAGGGCGAAGCTTTCGAATCAGCCATGAGTGCCGGATGCGAAGGGATCTCGGACGTGCCGACAGACTTGATGGTCGTCGCCTCCTCAGCATGATTCGGCTTCGCAGCTGCTTTTGATCCAGCTCTCAGTCGCCTCGTCACTAGCCACTCCACGAGACCCTGCGGCAGCAAGGGCGAGTAAATGAGTCTGCTGCTCCACGCAATGCGATGCGCCCTCAACACCCCACTTGGCGTAATGAGCACCAAACTATCCACCCTCTCGGGGTAGAAGTAAGTGAATGACGCTGCAATCCCACCTCCAAGCGAGTACCCCACAATCGCCACCCTCTCCCCCAGCCATCCAGCACTACTCAGCACAGCGAAAATCTGCGAGCACCAGAGTCCTTCATCCTGGCGCCAGGTCTCTGGATCTGGGGAGTCGCTGTACCCTCGGCCGAATAGATCGAAGGTCAGGACTTGGTAATTGTGCTTGTCTGCTAGGAGGGTAGCGAGGGGCGCGAAAACGACTGAGGGCGTGCTTATGCCGTGGATGAGGAGGATCTTGCGGCCGGTGTTGGAGGCGCCGTAAAGATTTGTGCGGATACTACCGTAGGGTGTCGAGACGTCGCGGGGATTTGGGAGCGCGTTTGGAGGGTAAGGGACAGCATCTTGGGAGGCTTGAGAAAGAGTGGAGATCTTTGATCGTGGGGATCGATGGATTGAGGCTGAAAGCGCTTTTGGAGTGGCAGAGCGATAGGTGGCAACGACTAGATAAGCTGTCGTAGTCAGGCCAAGGAACAGTGCGATAGTCCGAGTGTCCTCGAAGAGAGGTCGGATTCGATTGCTTAGGTCCATGGCCAAATGATCGAATAGTCTTCAAAGTTGGGCGCTAAAGCCTTGATTTTGATAATTCCTCACAACTTCATTGAATGAGTGACGCTGCAGCGACGTTTATCTACAATTCACACAAGATTGTGTATCAAAGATGCAGATGCTGTTCATGAGGAGGATGAGAGGTTGGTCAGCATTTGATCCTCCATCATTCGGCCCAGCTTCATCCGGATTGCCGACGTCGCGTGTTCTCCCTTTCAACGCGACTCTGTCCTTCGACACACCACAGCACACCACACTCCGTGCATGATAGCGCACTTGGCATGAAGGAGCCCGGCGCGATGCTCACCAGCTTGTCCTGCACAGCTATGAGACGCGTCAAGACTGTCTGTGACGCTGTGACAAGCTTCGATGCAGTACCTCGGTCGCCTGTCTGATCGCTCATCATTCAACTGGAGTGAGAGCTCTTCTAATCGTCGTGCTACTCCCCTTGCGCTCAGATTAAAAGTTCCATCACGGCATCAACCGACGGAAGTATAGATCAGCATCTGCATAGAACCCTCCATTCACACGCGTACGCAATAATGGCTCATAAACAGGCAGTAGCACTTGTAGTGGGCGCCTCTCGAGGTTTAGGCCGGCAAGCCGCCATCAATCTCGCGAAGGCAGGCTATGCGGTAGGTCTCTCTCTGTACGGAGCGCGTCGATGTGCTGACAAGACGCGTTCGCGCCGTTGTGGTAACAGCGAAGATCACCTCAGACGCGTCGCAATGCCACCCGTTTCCACCGGATCCTAATAGTCAGCAGTCGACCATCAATGCGGTAGCGCGAGAAGTTTCTGAAGCAGGTGGCGAAGCTCTGACATTGCCCGTCGATGTCTGAAACTTTGACGATATCTCGAACATGGTCTCCAAGATCATCGAGAAGCTCGGTCACCTGGATGTGCTCATCTACAATTCAGGCTGTATGGGTGCGTTCAAGCTTGCCTGCCGCATTTGACTGCAAATGGAAATGGGAGAGTTGTGGTAGTGTCTCCCCCAATCTACAGTCGCTTCTTCCGCGGCAAGACGGCGTATGCAATAGGGAAAGTGGGTATGAGTGTGCTGACAATGGGACTTGCGATGGATTGGCAGAGGGAGGGGAGAAATCAGATGGCTATCACCAGTATGTGGCCTGCTACGGTATGTAGTCGACCTATCATGATCCTGAGCTCCTGCTGACGACTTCAGGCTGTCGAGTCTGCGGCCGCCCAGAATTCGAAGGCCGATCGTGCGCAGCTACGCAAGCCGACCATATTCTCGGACGCCATACCGGCAATCCTAGAGGCGCCCGCAGAGACTGTCACTGGACAGTGCCTGCTCGATGGAAACTTCCTCCGATCGCACGTGGGCGTCACCCACTTTGCTAAATAGGCTTGTGTCCCCGGTGCGGACCCACGAAGGATAATGCCTGCCGAGTTCCCTGATCTTCGTCTGGCGGAACAAGACGACGAGGGCACCAGAATGGACAGTACGCAGTTGCGGAAGTCTGGATTGTAGTCTGGTGCCATCGCGCTGCAGCGGCTGTCGGCAATTCACCCAGGGTGTCGGCCCAACATTCCAAGCGGTAGTTGACATTCCAAGCGAGCACGTAGATCAATACGATCTCGTACAACCTCCGCCAAGGCTGCCAATGCAAGGCTCATGCCTCATACACCTAGACCCAAGCACTCTAGACGTCGTGCTCAGGTCTGTATGCCATTGTCACTCGGTTTAGTGGTCGAATACTGGACTTTCAGGACTGGACTCGGCCGCGTGCTGGTATCGACTTGCCCGCTTCTGCGCCCGGCGCCATAGTCAACATGAGCGACCTGTGGACGACACTAGCCATCGCAGCGCAACTAGCTGCACGAGTCGCTGCTCAGTACCCCACGACAACTGCCAGCTTGACCGCGTCAACCACATATGCGCCTACTAACACATGGGCTCCGGCCCCGGTTTGCTCGAACGGAGGTACTCCTCCAGCTACGGGACAATACGGCGGTGGTGTGTATCAAGATGCATATGGCACGCTCTGGGTAAGGATCACTTTGAGATGGACGGAGACGGAAAAGAGCTGATACTTTCCGACAGGAGGTCAACTGTGGCTACGACTGGACAGCACAAACTTTCTACGACGCGTAGGCAATCTGTTCCAGCCGCCATACGCGCCTAACTGACAGTATTGTAGGGGACAATATGTTGGCACCAATGGCCAGGGCATATGGGCTTGCTTCCGGGCTTGCTCATCAAGGGTGGACTGCTACGCTTTCACCTTCATTGGTTCTGTGACCAGCGATCATGTGGGGTCCGGCAGATGCTTGTAAGAAAATTGTGATTTGGCTTTGTACGGAGACGTTGACTGATACACTGTAGTAACCACCTGCAAAATACGCAAGGCACACTCTACTACAACGGCAGCACAGCACCCTATTTCAGTAACAACCCAGTCTATGCTGCAGCATATGTGGTGCAGTACAGCCCGAACACGATATGTCCTACGTACAACGGAACGCAATATACCACCGCCGCCGGACAACAGATGTGGATTCTGTGCGGAATCGACGCGGGCGGGGGCCCTATGGCGGGTGTGACGAATCCTGCCACAGGTACAAGTGAGTGTGCCTCTTAGTTACTCCTCGAGTGTGGTGCTTCACTGACACTCGCAGCCTTTTATAGTTGCCTAGCACTCTGGTGAGTTAGCCACTTCGGCGGGAGTTGTCGGCAGCTAGTCTGAGATGCGATCTAACTGAGCCCGCAGTGATCAGTATCAGAGCACTTACGGTTGCACGGGCGTGGCTTGGATCTACGGATCGGGTACCGAGCCAGGCTACGGTGGTGCAAACGCCAACGGTAATTGCTACTTCAAGACAGGGTCGACGAGCACTGGAGCCTTCACCAACTACTACGACAGAGGGTCCGCTTACCGTGTTGGGTATGGACCTGTCTTGTCTGTGTCGTCTTCGACAGTGGCAAGTTCGTCCACTCAGACTTCGAGCAGCACCAGCATACTCACGCCTACATCAACCCCACCAGCGTTCACCTGTCCAGGAGCGGATCAGCAGCCAGTGGCAGAAAACGGGCAATACTGGACTGCTGGGTGCTCTGCAACCATCTCACCACAGAGTTCCTATGCCACAGTATCCGCACCGAACTCATGGAACGACTGTTTTGTACTGTGCGATAACAGTGCTGGCTGTACTGCTTTCACCTACGTTGGGGCAGTGCGAGGCGCGGGACCAGGTACCTGTTATCTGGCTAACGGCACTGTTTATGGGTTTGCATCGAGCGATACAACGCGGGCTGCAGCAGTCCGAAACAACAACTTTCGACCCATCGTTACGACAACCTACTCGACCACGACTACTACGACCTCGACGTCGTCTTCGAGCAGCGCGCCTTGTACGGCTGTTGCGATCACATTCAATGAACGGAGAACGACTGTCCAGGGAGACACAGTTCAGATCGTTGGGTCTATTGCTCCAATTGGGAGCTGGAATACCGCCAATGCTGTGAATCTGAATTCCACTGGAACTTACACTGACCAGAACCCGATATGGTCTGTTACCATACTGTTCCCGCTCAGCACGTATTTCGAATACAAGTACCTTCTCAACTCGCAGTACGAAGCAGGTGCAAATCACGCGTACACGTCGCCAGGTACTTGCGCTGCTGTCCCCATCAATGACTCCTGGCAGTACCAGGCTACTACCACAACCTCGACCACTTCTACCTCGAGTACGTATTCTTTCCGATGACGCGCCAAATTTGAGCGTTAGCGGAATGCGAGCAAGATTTACTAACTGCGTGATTAGCTACATCTTCTTCCTCTTCGAGTGCCGCAGCCACTACAAATGCGTATACCTGCCCTGCGAACAGCGGCCAAATCATTACCGACGCAGGCGGCATACAGTACAAACTGCAGTGCAGTGGTGACACTAGCTCTGGATCCTACAACGGCTTGGCCGCCGTGAATTCATTCAATGACTGCTTCAGCTATTGCGACACGAACCAGGGCTCACCTGGACAAGCCGGCCATGTCGGTAGCGGACAGTCTTACTGCAGCTCCTTCACATACTCCGGCGGGGCCAATGGGGTTGGAGGTGGCAACTGCTACCTGAAGAACGGTCTGACTGATTCCTTTACTACCGGCAGTGGGACCAACTTCGTTGCAGCTATCAAGATTGCGTACATCAACCCGCCCATATCTTCAAGCTCGTCAGTCTCGATATCGAGCACGTCAGCGTCTGTGCAGTACGTGACTGTCACATACACCACGTCGAATCTGGTCACTACAACAGCAGTCTCGACGCTGGTCCAGACCACGACGGGGCCTGGTTTGTCTTCCGAATGGGACCTATCAAGTTAAGATTTGCTGACAGATCCCAGGTTCTACCGTCACAACAACAGCCGTCTCTTCCTACGTGTCGACCTTCACGACGTCGTACATCACGACGTATGTTCAGACGACGACTGCTGTAAGTTCCCTGCGCTTAGTCTGCTCTTTGATGGGTCTCTCGTCAAGTACAGCCTGCTGATGCATGAGATATCTTTAGGTGTCGACTGCACCCGCCAGCACGAACACGGTCACTTCTGTACAGCAGACGACGGTCGTGTCGACCCTGGCTCAGAGCACAGCCACAGCGACAGCAACTGCTACTATCACCAATACGCTCGCCCAGAGTACAGCCACCGCAACGCAAATCCTGACTAGTACGCTGGCTCAAAGTACAGCGACAGCGACACAGACGATCGTCAGCACCGCGCCCACCACTATCGTCAGCACATTGGCTCAGAGTACGGCGACCGCAACGGCAACTTTGACAACCACCCAAGCCCAATCAACTGCGACTCAAACCCTGACCAACACCTTGGCCCAAAGCACGGCGACTGCCACCCAGACTATAGTCAGCACTGCGCCTACAACCGTCATCAGTACGGCAACTTTGACGACTACCCAAGGTCAGAGCACGGCAACTGCCACTGCTACTGCAACTCTTACGAGTACACAGGTACGAAACTTGGTCTGGACATTGCGCCATGACTTCGAGAATTCCTGGCTCTTTGCTGACATACTTCCAAGATCTCAACCGCAACGGCTACTACAACTCAGCAGACAGTCTCCATTTCCATACAGCCTGCCAGCACGAATACACAGACTGTCGTTAGCACAATTCAAACGACAATAATTTCGACTTTGGCACAGAGCACAGCGACGTACACTACAGTATCCTATGCCACGCAAACATACACGACCTCGTATGCTGTTACTCTGACGCAGACATCGGTACAGGCCGGTAAGCAGCTAGCGAGCTTTCTGCAATTCCGCTTCTCTCGCGTCACAAGCGGCATGGCCCTCCGGGAGCTTCACTGACACTTCATAGGGACAACTGCCACCTCGTATGTCATAAGTACACAGACCCAGACATATACCACGACAGTTGCAAGCGTGCAGACTCTCACCACCACGGCACCAGGTCGGTCTACACCCTGAAGGAAATGACGCACTTATTGGACAATGCTGATACGAAGATAGGGTCTACGGTAGTTTCGACATTGGCGCAAAGCACGGCAACAGCGTCCGTGACCTATACAACTCAGCAGCCTGCAAGCACTGTGACCCAGACCACCTTGTCGGTTCAGCCAGCCTCAACTGGCTTTGTGACTACTACGCAGGCAAGTCTCCTTTGACGTGGTGCTCCAGCGCTCGAATAGCTTCTAGGGAGTGGACTGACAAGGCTAGGTATCAACGGCGGCAGCAAGCACGGTGACTAGCGTCCAGCAGACCACGATTGTCTCAACAGCGCCTGGCAGTACGGCGCCTGGCACAACGGTGACCAGCACAGAGCGATCCACTCTCGTGTCGACCCAGCCGGCGTCGACGAACACAGAGACTTTATACAGGACTGCTACAGCGACAAGTTTGTCAATCCAGCCAGCCTCGACCAATTATATAACCACCACACAGGCAGGTCCCTCCATGATTTCTGCCAAGAAAGCTGCTAACCTTGCTTGTAGGTGTCGACTCTAGCGGCTAGTACTGTGACAGCGTCGGGACCGACTGTGACCAGCACACAGCAGGGCGGGACGTTCACAGCTCCAGGCCAGACCCAGACACAGACCCTCGTCTCTACGATTGTATCGAGTGGCGGCACCGCTACAACAACTCTGGTCTCTTCGAACGTCATCACCACAACTTTGGCGCAATCAACAGCGACAGCGACCCTGACCCAGACAACATTGTCGGTCCAGACTACGACGCAGGTCAGTCTTTTCATAAGCACGCATAGTGCCCTCTCTCGAGACTTTGATATTTATACTCATACTGCTTCCAGGTCTCAACCGCATCAGGAGTCCAGACGACGGTCATTTCGACTGCTCCCGGTTCTACTGCGCCCGGCACAACAGTGACTAGTACGGAGCGTTCGATTCTCGTCTCCACAGGCTATGTAACCACCACACAAGCAAGTGTTTCGCTATGCTCAATCCGCCGTTTTGCATTGCTAATACCTGCGCCAGGTCTCGACCATGGCAGCCTCGACTTTCTTCATCACATACACCCAGACGCTGTCCCAAGGCACCACGACTATTGTCTCGACCAGCGTGCAACCGGCCTCGACGTCATATGTGGTTATCACGCAGACTCTGGCCGCCAGTACTGCAACTGCCACATCGATCATCGTCAGCTCAGCTCCAGGCCAAACAGCAACTACGACTCAGGTGTCGTCTAGGATTGACACCGCGACTACAACTCTCATCTCGTCCAACTTCATTACTACGACTCTCGCTCAGACTGCTACTGCAACGTCCATTATCATCAGCTCTGCGCCTGGCCAAACAACGACTTTGATCTCTTCGAATCTCGTCACCACGACACAGCAGCTGACCACGACCCTTGCCCAGAGCACAGCGACCTCCATTATCGTCAGCTCTGCACCAGAGCAAACGACCACAGTCATTCAGGTCTCTTCCAGGATCGACACAGCGACGACGACTCTGATCTCATCCAATTTTATCACCACGACACTTGCCCAGAGCACAGCAACCTCGATCATTATCAGCTCAGCTCCAGGGCAGACCGCAACAACGACTTTAGTGTCGTCCAGAATCGACACAGCGACTACAACTCTCCCGGTCGTGACCCAGTCGATCGTGCTAACCACGACCCTCGGCCAGAGCACCATAGTCCAGACTGAGACGACTTCCCTGCCACCCTATACGGCGACTCAGTCGATTGTCCAGACTCTGACCATCCCACCAAGTACAGTATATCGAACCGAGACATCTGTGCTTCCCGGCAGTACCTACACCCAGGTAAACACAATGACCCTATCACTACAAGGACCTACGACGACTGCAGTCAGCACAATCATACTGTCCGCGACTGCGCAGACCACGACGCTTGTGTACAGCTCTTTCCTCCCTGCGTCCACCATCACAACCTCCTACGTCGTCACTCTGCCTCAAGAGACGCGCACAGAGAGCCTGGTCTTCACTTCCTCAGTTCCCTACACTGTCACGACCTCGATCGCTGCCGGTACAGAAACCCAGACGATCCCGCCAATGACAGTGACAAGTACGATACCGATCACTCTCACAACGCTCGATGTCACTACGGAGGAGCATACTTCATACCTTGTTAGCACACTCCCGGCATCGACTATCACAAGTACTTTCCTCGTCACTTACACGACTTCCATGTCTGGCCAGGACGTTACGACCACCGACTATGTGACTGCTACCACGACTGCATCAGCAGCATCGGTGTACTACGTGCAATCTGGCGGCGAGCGAGTGCGGACGGTAGATGGAGAGACGCAAACTGTCACAGTGGCATACTGTCCATGCTACCCCGGGATGAAGTTTGCAAGGCAGGACAATGCGAGCTATGTGGAGTATCAGCACTGTTCATGTTAAAAGAACCAAATGGGAGTGCGTTGAACAGCGCGGCTTGAAGATAGCGCGGGCGTTTGGTGCAGTATTACGAGCGATGTATAATCTTCCACTTATCAGGACTGCTGGTTGTCTCGTCTCCACTGCGATGCGAAGGGTCGATGCATCGATTACAAGGATCATTACCACGCTTTCCTCGATCACACAGGGCAGACCGACTCGACGTGAAAATTTACACGAGCAATCGGCCCAGGTCACAAGGATAACTCTGGCTTCGCCTCTCCTCCTAAGTATGGAAAGTCTCTCAATTCCGCAGGATCAACAGCGATACGCCAGGGCGCCGTATCTTCAATCGCCCCCCCAGTCAATCGGCGTAGCATGCCTCGCAGCGAGAACATGCTGCCAACACGAACCTACCCCCACGCGCGCCGAGCCAATCCATCGTTCCAGCCGCACCGCATTGATGGCTTCTTGGAGGCCTCGAATCGGCAGATAGTCTACACATCCTTACTTTGCGCCCTGCAGCACCAGCCTGGCGGCATGTCGGCCGACTGTGAGGATGGTGCATTGATCAACTGTTTGAACACAGCATGCGATAGGCCGTATCACATCTGCAGGAAATGGTGGGCGCATGTCTTGTGCGGAGGTCCGCCCTGCAACGAGGGTGACGTCCACCACGACACGACGTTCAACTTCGCAGTCGTGGGGATTAAGGGGGATCAGAAGGCGCGGATGGCGGTACATGGCATACGCCCGAATTGCAACAGTCTGCTCTTTGGAGGCGGGGTGTATGATTACAGGAAGGGACCAAGGGACTGCGGGAATGTGCAATGTCGATTTGGTCACGACAAGCTGTCGCATCGCCACCAGCTCGCGTTGGTCGGAGTAAAGCTTGGAAAGGACTTTCGCAAGGAGCTGGGCTATCCTAAGGGCAAGCTGCTGCAGCTCACGGAGGGCAAGTGAAGGATCATAGCTACATACGTCAATTCAACTCTGTCAACTTTAGCGATGATTAATGGTCACTTGGACGGTGCACATCGATCTTCGCTGCTGTCTACCCTTACTTTTCACACCGTCGCTGTTCTGTGCGGGTAGCACTGCAGCGAGGACACGACACGTGGTGTAGATCTACACCTTGAATCGTGCCAGCGGTGTTGTGTAAGAGCTGATGCTTGCAGGGCATGCATACAGTTCCGCTCACAATCGCGGTGGCTCTCGCCGCAGACAGCGTGATGAAGGACACAGCCTGAGCGCCCATACCACAGACCATGAGGTCAGCACGATCGAAAGCGTACAGTCACGACACGAATCGATCTCATGACTTTTGAGCTGAGACGCCGCAGATGATCCGGACTTGAGTGATGCAACCGCTCATTGAGCACGAGTCTATACAGCGCGTTTGCTGAACGACTACTACTTCCCACGTCTCATATGATGGTACAGAGGTTCGCAGCTGCGACCTGCTCACTTCTCCACAAACTCGTGGAAGAAGTCCACAAAGTCGAAGATACTCCTCTTGAAGCTCCTCGTGAACAGTCCATTCGTGCGATTGACGTGCTGCAGACCATACTGCTGGTCGTACGAAGTGAACTCATCGTTGTCACTAGAGTTATAGTCAGCAAGCTGTTTCTTGGGCTCAGTCCCGAGGGGCCGAGGACTTACGCGAACGACCATCCCAGAGCGCCGATGACGTTAACGCCATCTTCGTAGATAGACTTCAGCGTCTCGCGCAGGAAGGCTTGGTAGTAGTACGTTCTCTCGAGATCGTACAGCTGTGCTTCGACGGTCTATCGCGAATGTCAGCATATGTTCCTAGTCTCTTTAGGGACTAGATTCGAATCACCTTGGTAAACTCCATGTACGGGTTGAACCCAAACTCAGCAATCAACACGCCCTTTGGCTTGTAGACGTCCCAGACATAGCCCAGCTGCTGCCTTACGTATTGCGGCGCAATGTATGCATAAGCGAAGCTGGCCTGCCCGTTCAGCCAGCCGTCTTTCTGCACATTAGTATTGATCACACAGTACGGATTGTTAGGATCTCTGATGTTCGCAGCACAGGCATCGATGCCGTTCGGGGGCGAAGTGGCAAAGCCAGCCGTGTACGGGTCGAAACTCCAAAAGTCGGACGTCCCATTGATGTACGCCAGCTCGGAGGCTGTCAAAGCGGTGAGGTTCACGCCAGCGGTTGACATGACTTCGGAGGGATATTGGGTACCGAGGAAGATCGGATTGCCCATGATGCCGAGGATAAAGTCTTGATAGCGGAGCGCGGCGCGGGTGTCATCTGGATTCGTGCTGTCAAGAGGCACAGCGAGATTGTTGGCGAACTTGATCGTTATCTGGCCGGTACCTTTGAGGACCTCCTTGTACCAGTGGTAGACTTGTGCGTGGCCGTTCAACACATTCGGCACGGCGTCCCAGATGTAAGCGCCTGTCGTGTAGTTCTGGTACCCAATGTTGGGTTCGTTCAGCGTGGCCCAGTATTCCACGCGATCTCCGTAATGGGTCATGACTTGTTTCGCGTAGTAAAGCAGGGCGTCTGGGAATTCGGGGTTCTGGTAGGGTATGGCGAATGGCAGATCCACGTGGACGAGAGTCACGATGGGCTTGATGCCGTACTGAAGGCAGGTGTTGATGACATCGTCGTAGTGGTCTAATCCAGCTTTGTTGATGGGGCTGCCTGCAGTGCCGAATGGAACGATGCGGGTCCAAGAGATTGAAAACGAGTAGTATGGCAGACCTAATGCAGCAAGCCGAGCAATGTCCTGCTTGTAGAGGTAGTAATTCATGTTCGCAACCTCTCCATTGGCCAAATCGTCCGTGTTGGGCAATGCGCCGTTCACGTCGAGCGCGCCGGGACCGCGGCCATCTTCCTGCAGGCCGCCCTCGATCTGGAACGCACTGCCCGCCACACCCCAGACGAAGTCCTTGGGCAGCTTGTAGCACGAGATGCAGGCATCTGCTGAGCTCGGACATGGTGTGTATAACGCTGGCGGATAGACGAGCTCATTGGAAGCTACCGGTGTGGCCGATGCTGTCGTGGTGAAAGGCACTGAAGTGTTGTAGGAAATGGCTGCCCACAACGCAGCATACGCACTCTGCCCATACTGCCCGTCGTTGGATGTTGTAGCATTGCGATTCAGACTATACGACGTAGTGGTCAAGCCTGTCGGGAGCAGGGTTGAAGCTTGGCTGTATGGTGGAGCGTAAGCCGTAGTCAAGGTCAGTGGCGAAGGCAGTGCGGTAGCGTATCTCAGAGTCGTCTCGACAGTGTACGACCAGGGGCGGTAAGATGCAGTTCGAGTAGCTGAGCAAGTGGCTGGACTGGTTGCAGTGGGCTCTGGAGCTGAGACCGGCGAGCAGTGACTGTTCCACTGTCCTCCCTGCGGCCAGGTATGACTGGAGTGTGACCAGCCATAACCAGGTGGCGAAGCTAGCGCTGCGCTGAAGTATATAGCAGACAGTACGATTAGTTGTGCCATGGTTGTACTTAGAGAGGACGGAGCGACAAAGGGTCAGGTACTAGACAAGAGACTATGTACCTACCTCGCCCTGCTTTGATTCAACGCAGTGCGGCCAGAGATGTCATAGGCATCGCTCGCCCGTGAGCCCCGCGGTGGGTGGTCATCGTCTTTCCTCACTTCATCGCCAACAGTTACGAGGAAGAGAGTTCACATCTCGCGTACCTGAATCTTGCTCTGAGCGGAGGAAAAGTGGAGTGATTCGTGAGGGGAAGCGCTCGTGTTCAAGCCATGGCTGCGGCTTGCATGAGCGTATCAAGGCTTGTCCTTTGCAATTGTACGTCGCTGATGATCAGGTCAGCGCCGCAGGATGTTTTGCTTTATCATGCGATGACTGCAGTCTATCTGTGGCGCGAGAATCACCGCGAGTATTCCTCGAGGTGATGTGGGTGTACTGAAGAGATGGATACATGAAGTGAGACAGGCAGAGCGGAGTCAATTTCTCTGCATAAACCCCGCAGTCCTGCACAGCCTTGCATAAAAAGATCGCTCTGCATTAAGCCGAGCCTGCGGTACAGCTTGTGTGATCTGGAGACGACACGCGACCTCACATTGGCTGCACGCAACGTAATGGCTGACCACGCTGAGTCCCACGGAAAGAAATCCGGGGTGTCGACGGACGAGCAACTTTCAGCTCAGCTTGCGGAGGACCAGCCAATTCCAGGAGCCGAGGAGGAGGAGGAGGACGAAGATGATGAGGTGGATGCACCTACAGGGGCAGGCGCCGAAGCCAGCACTACATCAACGAAACCGAAGAAGAAGCGGAAACCAAAAAAGAAGAAGAAAGCCGTGACTGAGGATGGCGAGACTACAAACCCGTCGACTGTTGCCCAATCGCCAAGCTCATCCAAGGACATCCAGAACATACTGCAGCAGCTCGCCCTTGCACAAGCAGGGGGTGCACCGAAAGAAGGCAAGCCGCAGGAAGAGTACAAGTTCTGGAATACCCAACCTGTGCCCAAGTTCAAGGAGCCCAGTCTACTGCAGACTACCAACGGAGGATCATTACCTGAGGGTCCCATTTTGCCGGACGCAGTATGCAAGGCAGCCGCAAAAGCAGAGCCCGAGAAGCTTGTGGATGGTTTCGAGTGGGACCTGTTAGATCTAGAGACGGATGACGGCATGCAGGAGCTGTATGACCTATTGTACAACCACTACGTTGAGGACGCAGAGGGTTCATTCCGCTTCAACTACTCGATCGAGTTCCTGAACTGGGCGCTCAAACCCCCAGGCTGGAAGCGGGAATGGCATATCGGCGTGCGGACGAAGTCAGGTGCAGACGGCAAGAAGGGCAAGCTAGTAGCTTTCATCTCTGGCGTCCCAGTGACGCTCAAGATTCGACAAAAGGTCGTCAAAGCGACCGAGATCAATTTCCTCACAGTCCACCACAAGCTCCGATCGAAACGTCTTGCACCAGTCTTGATCAAAGAGGTCACGCGACAGTGCTACCGGAATGGCATCTACCAAGCGCTTTATACTGCAGGCACGTTACTTCCCACTCCAGTGACGACGTGCCGATACTTCCACCGCTCGCTTGACTGGTCACATCTGTACAAGAATGGATTCAGCCATCTGCCGCAGCGCTCGACAGAGGCGATGCAAGTGCGAAAGTACTTCTTGCCTTCGAAGACGGGAACTAAGGGTCTGCGTCCGATGAAAGTGGAGGATGTGCCTGGGGTGAAAGCGCTGCTGATCAAGTATCTTGAGCGCTTCCACCTGAAACAGGAATTCAGCGACGAAGAGCTGACACATCTGCTCTGCTCGAAGGCGTCGAAAGACGTCGTCTGGGCGTACGTGGTGGAGCAGGACGGCGAGATCACAGATCTAGTGTCGTACTACCTGCTCGAAGTGAGTCCTCGTCGTGGCCTAAGAAGTCGATCCCCTGCTGACATCTGCCCAGTCCACCGTCCTCAAAGCCACCTCGAAATCCACCATCCGCGCCGCATACCTGTACTACTACGCCACTACAGCCGCTTTCTCGCCAAACGCATCCTCGACACTCCAACCTCGTCTCTCATCCCTGATCAACGATGCCCTGATCCTGGCGAAGAAAGACAACTTTCACGTCTTCAATGCTCTCACGCTACTGGATAATCCGCTGTTCCTCAAGGAACAGAAGTTCGAGCCTGGTGATGGAAAGCTGCATTACTACCTGTTCAACTGGAGAACGCCGCCACTGGGAGGCGGGGTCGATGAGAAGAACGAGGTTGATGCTAGTAAGATGGGAGGTGTTGGTGTGGTGATGTTGTAAGGTACTGGCCGAGTAGCCAGCCTACAGCGAATGAGACTCTCGCGCGGTTTAGCATAGCGAGGTGGCAGTGAGATATGAAAAGCGAAAGCTAGAGGTTGTACAGCGGGGCGTTCTGTACACAAAAAGTCACCTTGATCCACAGTGCCATTAACGAATTCCGTTAATGAATTGTTTGACTCAGAGCCCTTGTTAGTGCCAGTGGGGCTAAACCGCGGGGAAAGTTTTGGCAGGCACGAGACACCTTACTTGACCTAACTTCGCTTCAATATTTTGCACAGTAGCCTACTTCACTCGTACATCACCACGAATCGTACTCCGCTACTAGCCTGACTTGTTATCTCTCACTCCCGACTCACTCCATCCACTTGACGAGGAGCTTCACAATCTTTAAGTGACTCACGACTCACTGCACTCGCCCAGAAGTTCGATATATATTGCACCATCTGACTGACGAAACTTGGGTATTCGACATACCAACCGATTCTGCGCACCACGCTCGAATAGGAATTACCGCATGCGAGATCTGTGCCCGACATGGCATAATGTACCAATAGCACGTGGACCATCGGCAGCGTGAACTGCCACGCTGCCAGCATCATATTTGACCGCACTTTCTCTTCGCATACCAGTACGTCTACAAGGCATGGACGCACAAGTCGAAAACGCGATCGACATCGCCTTCGATCCTCGGACCGATCAATCACTCAAAGCTCAGGCATACGACTTCCTCGCACGACTGCGAGAAGATCCGAATGGCTGGCAAGTCTGCCTCTCGCTCTTCACTCGCTCGAAGTCGCCTTCCGAAGTGGTGCGATTAGTCTCACTCGAGATTGTCAACAACGCCGTACAAGCTCAGCAACTGCCCCAGGCACAGTTAGTGCAGATCAAGGAAAGCCTGTGGGGCTATGTCAAGCAGCGGTATGCGGTCGGGGGTCAAGAGGCGGACAGCCCGAGTATACAGAACAAGTTGACGCAGACCTTCACATATCTATTCACGTACTTGTATTCGGAAGAGTGGGCCAGCTTCTTCGACGACTTCCGGGAACTAGCTGGGGATGCGGCATCGATCGGAACGGCAAATCCGGTGGGTGCTGCGCTGTACCTGAGGATCGTGGGGAGCATACACGATGAGATTGCGGACCAGCTTATTCCTCGGACACCGGCGGTACAGAAGCGGAGCAATGATCTGAAGGATTTGGTGAGGGCGCGGGACGTGAACAAGATCGCAGTCACATGGCAGGAGATACTGTCACGGTGGCGGGAGGTCGACCTCAGTCTGGTGGAGATGTGCTTGCGGACGATCGCAAAGTGGGTGAGCTGGATCGATATCTGGCTAGTGATCAATCAGACCATCCAGAATGCGTTGCTTGAGCTTGCAGGTCAGCAGGGGACCTTCACATCGGAGAGCAAGGAAGCGAAGGCGAGAGATGCTGCAATTGACACCTTCACTGAGACTGTGGCGAAGAAGATGGCGGCGGGCGACAAGGTGGAGCTCATAAGATATCTCAACCTTGGGACTATCGTCGGTCAGCTTATCTTGAGCCCAGCGCTAGCGGAGTCGAGGAACACGCCCAACTACGATACCGATCTGGCTGAGACTGTAGCTCGCCTGGTCAACAATGTCATGTTCGACTTGATCAAGGTACTGGACTCCGATACGCTTGATGATGCGACTCGCTCGAAAGCAGATGCCGAAGTTCAAGCATTCATGCCTTACCTGCTGCGCTTCTTCTCCGACGAGTACGATGAGATTTGCTCTGCGGTCATCCCATCTTTGACGGATCTGATGACTATGCTTCGGAAGTCTCTAAAGGGAAGGACGAGCCTCGCACAGCATCACTCGTGGATGCTACCTCCGGTGCTCAATGCCATCGTCGCAAAGATGAAGTACGACGAGACGGCATCTTGGGGCGAAGAAGATGAGCAGACGGACGAAGCCGAGTTTCAGGAGCTGCGCAAGCGGTTACACGTGTTGCAGCAGATGGTTGCCGCCGTTGACGAGAAACTGTATATCGACACACTGAGCAAGGTGGTGGTCGATACCCTGGAACGCCTGGATTCTGGTGACAAGCCAAATTGGCGAGATCTGGATCTGGCGCTTCACGAGATGTTCCTCTTTGGTGAGCTCGCTGTCAAGAACGGTGGATTGTACGCGAAGAGCTCTCCCTCGTCACTTGCTTCGCAGAGCCTGCTTGGTATGATGGACAAGCTGGTCAACTCTGGTGTTGCAACACATCCACATCCTGCAGTACAGCTGTCGTATATGGAGATATGTGTGCGGTATGTCCAGTACTTCGAGCACAACCCAGCGAGTATCCCAAAGGTACTCGAGACCTTCGTGGCTTTCGTTCACAGTAACCACGTGAAAGTGCGCTTGAGGTCATGGTACCTCTTCCAACGCTTCGTACGACATCTACGACAGCAGCTCAGCGATGTTGCGCAGACGGTCATTCAGGCCATCGGAGATCTGCTCACAATCAGAGCAGAAGTTCCTGACAGTCGAGACGAGGAAGATATGTCGAGTGACGACGCCTGTGAGTCCGCAGACGCAGCCTTCACAGCACAGCTCTATCTCTTCGAAGCAGTCGGCTGCGTGGCGTCCGCACACAGCGTGCCGGCATCGACTAAGGCGTTGGTCGCAAAAAGTGTCATCGGTCCACTCGCAGCAGACCTGAATCGCAGCCTGCCTGCAGCCAGGAATGGCGATGAGAGAGCAATCTTGCAGATCCACCACATCATCATGGCTTTCGGCACTCTCGCTCAGGGACTCTCCGACTGGACGCCAGGACAGAAGCATGGCGCGCCACCAGACACCACGGTGGGAGACGTCTTCGTCGAAGCCACGGACGCTGTTCTCCTTGCTCTGGACAATCTCAGCTCCTCTGTGGGTGTTCGCGATGCAGCACGGCACTCGTTCTCACGGCTCCTAGGCGTTCTGGGCTCGCGCATGCTTCCGCAATTACCACGCTGGATTGACGGCCTGCTCTCATCAGCATCAAGCAACGACGAAATGGCTATGTTCCTCCGCCTGCTTGTGCAAGTAGTGTACGGCTTCAAGACCTCGATTTCTCCAATACTGGATCAGCTGCTTACTCCGCTCCTGCAAAAAGTCTTCGCTGGGCTCTCTGTGCCAGCAACTGGAACAGACGATCAGATCCAGCTCAAGGAGCTCAAGTTGCAGTACCTCAACTTCATACTGATCGTGATGAATAACGACTTATCCTCGGTGCTAGTCTCGCCTGCTAATCAAGCGACTTTTGATCCCTTTCTGCAGACGCTCACGCACTTTGCTCAGGATCCATCTGATCCTGCGACCGCACGCTTAGCGCTCAGTGTTCTCACGAAGATGACCTCAACCTGGGGTGGTCCGGACATCTCGACGTCAGATTCGTCCGCGCAGCCTGAACCTCTGTTGCCGGGCTTCGACGGCTTCATCTTATCGACCTTCGCCCCGATTCCTTGGGCTCTGCTGTCAGCGCCGAAGTTCAATGCACAAGATGCGCAGATCCGTACTGTGCTTTTCGAGGCTGGGAGTCTACTCTGGACTATCCTACGCAAGACCGGCGCGAGGTATCGCGATCAGCTTAGTGGCGAGTTGAGAGGGCTTGGCGCAAGTGAGGATAGCATCGGGCAGTTTCTGCAAGGCATGGAAGGCGATGTCGCGGGGTTCAGGAAGTTCTTTGCGGGCTTCGTGGCGGGCAAGTGAATCTGGGTGCACTGCAAGCACAACGAGCATACATGGAAGCAGGTGATTGCGAGGCAAGATTAGAAAAGCGAGATGATACCCCGGAGTGGAATGCATATGGGAGGGATGATTGCAATGCTTGGAAACTTCATGGGAGTGCGCTGCTGTCGAGCAAATTATACGATGCTGAAAAGCGTCGTGATTCTACCGAGCTACTACAATTGGCGTAGTGCATAGCCTTTCCATCTCTTCATGCCTCATTGCGTCGTGGGTCTCGTTGATTACATTAGCCAGTCCTCCTCTTTCGTTCATGCTCTTT
Source organism: Cryoendolithus antarcticus (assembly GCA_002077065.1). Classification (NCBI taxonomy): domain Eukaryota; kingdom Fungi; phylum Ascomycota; class Dothideomycetes; order Cladosporiales; family Cladosporiaceae; genus Cryoendolithus; species Cryoendolithus antarcticus. The sequence continues at coordinate 664,957 of NAJO01000004.1, read as the reverse complement.
GCGCCATACCTGTGCCGTCGATACTTCATGACAGCTGCATCACTCGTCTGTCCGCCCATGCCCAGGCAGCTTAGTCCCCTAGAGCCGGATCGATGGCTTCCGTACCCGTCATCCTGCCCACAGGCCAACCCAGCTGCATGCCTTCCAGTAGCCTTGCTCGAAGCTCTTGATCCGCATCATCCTCTAGCACCTCAGCGCCACCGATCCAGAAGTCGCCACCAGCTTTGGCATCCCGTTCAGCCATAAGGTCATTCACATCGTCGATATTCCAGCCGTGGCCCAGCTCCAGGTGAGTAGCGAGATCGTACTCTCTCATGAACCTTCTCTGACATTCAGCCAGATGGCATGCAATCGGACGATGCTGCTCGTAGCCTTGACCCGTGAGCAGCGAAGCTTTGGCCGTGGTGGCTGGGATGGGAGCGGCGCGTGCTCTACCCATCTGCTTACTCGTTTGGGCTGATGTGCCTTTGCGAGGTAGTAGAAGATGTTGGACTCTTATGTGCTCCTCTAGAGTCGCCTTGGAGTTCATCGCACTCCCGCACCCGGCGCCATCCCAGCCTGGTACATGCATTGATTGAGACAAGTCGTACTGTCCGCACACAAAGAGCCTGGCTTTTACGTGCACGCTCTGGTAGTGCACTTTCATGTTCCCGTTCTTGGTGAACTTGCGAGGGCAGGAGACCTCGAGGCAAGCAATGGTTGCACGCAGGTTGGCGGGTGTGTGGTAGATTTCGATGTGAGCTTTCAGAGCACGGTTTGATTTGCACGGTTGGCCGCAGTCGTTACAAGTCGGGGGATGGATGAGTTTGATGTGGTGTTGCAGCTCGGCGTGGGTTGAGAAGCCGATAATGGTGTTGTCCGTGGATGCAGAACCATCCGCAGCGCCGACTTGAGAATGTATAGCGCAGATCTCGCAGAAATGCTTCGGACCAGAGTGATCCCTGTTCATGTGGCGGTTGAGCGCGTTGACAGTCTTGAAGGACTGGCCGCAATCTTCTTGCAGCATGTTGCCACCACCACTCTCATCCATGTGCGTGCATCTGTACGCCGGCTCGTCCAAGTGCGCGGACTTGATATGCCTCTGCAGCGTCTCCTGCTTCCTGAACATCTGCCCGCAATCTGCGCAGGTCTTATCCTCCTTTTCCTCGTGCATCGCCATATGCTTCTTCAGCTTCTGAGCGGTATGAAATGATTTACCACACTCGTCCCCAAGCTTCATGGTGTAGTCACAGATGTGATTGCGGGCGTCTTCGTGCTTGGCCTTGGTATGCGCTGCAAGATGTTCCTTCCGGAAGAAGCGCTTATCGCAGCCATCCTCGGGGCATGCGAACGGCTTCTCCTTGGTGTGTGAGCCTCGCATGTGGATCTCAACGCGAGCTGGACGGTCAAACATCCGGCCGCATCCTTCCCACTCACATGTGAAGACCTTGGCTCGCTGTGACTTGCCAGAGGTTGTGCGTGTCGCCAAAGTGTCCGCAACCGAGTGTGCGTCGTCTTCGATGCTACCCGCTGTACCGGAGCCAGATCTGTATCCCTCGTCGACCGCGCCTTTGGCATTCGTGTGCTTGTCCTCCATCTCGAAGTCCTCGTCGTCCATGATGACCTTCCTCTGCTTCTGTGGTCGCTGTAGCGTGACATCGTCGACAGCTGCGCGCTTGTTCAAGACCGCCATCCTGCGCTCACTCCTTGACGCCAATGCGCATGAATGTGACAAGCAAAAGAGAAAATATGTTCCACTGACAAGAAATGTAGATCGCAAAATCTTGGCATGGAGAAGGTTCGGGAGCCACGTGCCGAGCAGGGGTCTCGCGTCGTGCATGACTAGCGTCAAACCTTGTCGAACTTTTGGCTGCAAGTGAAGCTCGTGTTAAAGAGGAAACGCAATCACCCAATTCACCTTGATCTCACTTACCGCCAGCTCTCGCCTCCTCGGTATCAATCCCGCTCCTATTATCGCTTGTATTCCCCGCATACAGCTCTCATCATGTCCGACTATGGCGGCGACGATGAGCCCATGGACTACGGCGCCGGCGAGTGCGTGTCTCAATATCAGCTCTCGAGTCGACGCGCATGATACTGACACATTCCACAGAGACCAAGAAGACAACCTCATAGAAGAAGCCGACTTCCTCGAACAAGACCTGGGTAACGACGATGACAACGCGCACGCGCACACAAACGGGGTAGACAGACCTCTCGAGTCCACAAATTTCCACGCCGACAACATTGTTACGAGCGGGGATCTCACAGCGCAGGAGCGGGCTGCGAAGAATGCAAATTCCGTCAAAGGTCAGAAGGAGAAGAAAATTGATGATGAGAAGCGGAACACGACGCCGTATATGACCAAGTATGAGAGAGCGAGAGTTCTGGGCACGCGGGCGCTGCAGATTAGGTGGGTTGCGATGTTACAGTATGAATAAGGGAGCGAAAGGTGCTGACAGCAGATGACAGTATGAACGCGCCTGTGTTGGTCGATGTGGAGGGTGAGACGGACCCTTTGCAGATTGCCATCAAAGAGTTGAGGGAGAAGAAGATACCGCTGATCGTGCGACGGTACCTACCGGATGGCTTGTACGTTCCATCATTCGCGCGTCTCAGCAGTCGCGAAATCGGGCTAATATGCTGGCAGCTACGAGGACTGGACTTGCGAAGAGCTACTCTGAGTGCGCAGCACACTTTTACACCACAGCCGGACTTTGAGGCGAGGTTTGCGACAGGGTACAATCGATTAGCGAGGCGTTCGAAAGTTGTTCATCACGGGCAAAAAGTTACATGCAAACTGGTGCCCGAGAACGCACAGGACTTTATTGAGGTTTGACACGTCTTGCACTGACCAGCGCGAGATTTCAGACTACGCAGTGGTCAAGTGGAGATTAGCAGGCTATCCTCAATTATCCGACAGACCCATGGATGTAAGTGAAGCCGTACATGTATCTGCTGATTTACTCACCTTTTCCGCGCTCTCACAAGCCGCCCCACCAATGCGTCACTTCCGAGTGGAAGGAGCCCCGCGTTGGTGGTTGCAACTGCCGACTTGAGAGAAATGTTCCCATATGCAGGAGCACACATCTTTCTCTCTTCATATAGTCACTTTCTCTATCTTACTCCATCTGATCTCACTCATACCACCACACACCACCGTCCACCATGGCCTTCGAAACCACAGCGACAATCGCCACCTTCGGCGGCAAGCTGTTAAAGCTCGCCCACCAATCCAAGACCACCACAACAAAAATGTCCGCGAACCTCTTCCTCCCCCACTCCGCCTCCACATCCTCTCCAGCACCTCTCCTCCTCTACCTCGCAGGCCTAACTTGCACCCCCGACAACGGCGCCGAAAAGGGCTTCCTCCACGCCACAGCCTCAAAACACGGTATCGCGATCTTGTACCCAGATACTTCGCCACGAGGTCTAGACTACCCAACCGAGAACGACGCCTACGACTTCGGCTCCGGCGCGGGTTTCTACATCGACGCCACCGCCGAGCCTTGGAGTAAGGGTTACAAGATGGAGAGCTACATCACGGAAGAGCTGCTGGGCGCCGTGAAGTCGCAGTTCAAGGAAGTCGACACATCAAAAGCCAGCATAACAGGGCACAGCATGGGCGGTCACGGTGCGCTGACGCTCTTCCTCCGACACCCCGGCCTCTTCAAATCCGTTTCCGCCTTCGCGCCGATCTGCAACCCATCCAACTGCCCGTGGGGACAGAAAGCGTTCTCCGGCTACATCGGCGAGGACAAGTCGAAGTGGGCTGAGCACGATGCGACGGAGCTGATCTCGAAGTACGACGGCGAGACGGATATTCTTATTGATGTCGGGACTGGGGATAACTTCTACAAGCAAGGCCAGCTGCTGCCGGAGAAGTTCGAGGAGGCTGCGAAGAAGGCTGGGAAGAAGGTGAAGGTGCGGTATCAAGAGGGGTATGACCACTCGTATTACTTCATCTCAAGTTTTGCGCAGGATCACGTGGAGCACGCGGCGAAGTATTTGAAAGCTTAGTGAGTGCGCGTGGGGTCTTTGGCGATGGAACGGGAGGCTGACTTGGGCAGGAAAGTGCGACGGCCCAGCAGAAGCTGTAAGACGTACATACGGCGAGGCAGACAGCAGGAAAGTGTACATAGACGATTGATAATAAGAAGAGAGTTCAGCTCATGATATCAAAAAGTCATGCCCACGCTCTATCCCTCGTAGACCACATCCCAATCCAAAGCCATCCCAAATATCGGGCAGAAGTGTCAGCACTTGACCATCTGCCCTTCCGCAACGCTGGAATCAAAGCATTCCATCTCTTCGTGAGGGTCGTGCTAACACAGCATCAATGCAGCAGCAACCATCGCCACGAGTAGCACAGCTACCGACGCATCAAGTCTTGCACCCGCACTTCGCACAACGCCTTCAGCAGCGAAGCCGTTCCCGCACACACCATCGACCGTCTCCGCCGCTTTGCCATACGTGCTGTACAGCGGCGTATCCTTGACATCAGCAGCAGATTTGAAGATACTCATCGTGTCTTTCAAGCATTGCGTACACCCTGGCCGCGTCCCATCAGGTAGCTGCACGCCAAGAGGTAGGTAGTAGACGTAGCTGCTTTGTGGCGCGCTGGCATTGCCCACGGCGTCCGCGAAGCAGTAAGATCCTGTTTGGGCGTTCGTGAGGCAGGCTGCTGAGTGAAGCGTTGGGTAGGCTTCGAATCCGGCCAAGGCTTGCAAGACTTGTGGGTTCTGAAGATGGAGGTCTGAGCCGCAGTTGCTCGAGGATTGCAGGTCTGTGGCTAGTTGGGACAGGAGGGAGGTACAGGTCGAGGGTGAAGGGATCGAGCAGGAGGTTTGGAGAAGGAGGTTTAGTAGTGGAGGTGAGCGGAGGGTGGTAAAGAAGGAGGAGGACGTCTGGAATGAATGTTAGTAAAAAACGAGTGAGGTGAGGTCTTGTGGATCTCGACTGACCTGTAGTAAGAGCGAGAAGGGCACGCAGTCCTGGAACGTCTGGTTCGAGAGGAATGAATTGAAGAACGCCGGGCAGGTCGTGGTGGTGAAGTTGTTCCCAAGGCTTGTATCGAAGGGTCTCGGCAGGGCTGTTGACGTTGCCACTGCGGTGGCGAGACTCGTCTCGGACGACGTTGGCGTGCTAGAGACTGCCGTCTCGCTGGGTACGATGCTTGCGGGCAGAGATGAAGATGCATCCTGTCTTGCATGCAGTCCCATGCGTGGTGTTGGTGGTTCACTGCGGTCGAAGACAAGCTCGTCCGTGGCGAGCAGGCCGGTGCCGTACAGTTCGTCTCCTCTGACGGCTTGGCAGAGGAAAAGCAGCGCAAATAGCAGCGAGTGTATGAGGCATCTTGCGGCTGACAATGATCTCAAGCCCGTGGGCAGTTTCGTGAGACCAGTGGGTGACGCTGTTTGCTGTCGATCCGACGTTGCCGGATTTGTGTTGCACAAGATGTCTCTCGAAGCATTCCGGTCGGTGCTTCGTGACACAGCAGCCGGCACGGGCAAGCGTGTGCCTTCTGACGGATCCATCACACAGCCTGCGCGTGTTGGTGCAGCATTACTGGACAATGCAGTCGTACGTAGTCTTTGTGACTGGCGTGTGCTGTAGCACAGTCTTTTGTCGGCGTTGTGGTCCAGCTGCACGCCTTCGACAGCACTCCGGAGTGCGAAGCTTGCCAATATTGATCAATATGTCGAATGCCGATCTCAAAGTCCAGACCGGGTCCACCGATAGATTGCGACTTGTCCAGCCTGAATGCGGACTTAGGTCCGTTCGCTGGTCGCGAAGTACTCAAGGTCTCCAGTGGCAAAAACGACAGTGAATAGACGATGTCTTGACGAACACAGACTCACCGCGCGGCTACCTTATCATGTATACAATCCGGAGCAGCTGAGAGAATTGGACCCTTCCAATACGCCACCATGCGCCATACCCAATCTTAACTTGATGAAGTGTGCATGCTGCTTGACTCATTTAGATGAACGGGATTTGCAGCCAATTGCTTACTTGATCGCCATTGATACTGGCCAGCGGAGATAGACTGGTTCTCTGAAGCTGTTCGCCGACACCTGACCATATCATATGCAGATAAGAGAGTTCTTATTGATGACACGGAATGGGAGGATGTAAACGATGTGTTTGGTCGTGGTTGCCAGATCTGGATACACTATTGACTCTGCTGCAGGTGCCGCGGATACCGGTTCCTTCCGCTGCCGGAGCTGCATGAGCAGGGAACAGTCTTCAGCCTTGCAGCATGTCAGCCGGGCCAATCTTGCTCGCATGAGCAATGTGGCAGTCTCGGCGTACTCGGTGCATCTGGGGCCAAGTCACAGAGTCAGCTTATGGCACCTCAGAGGCGATGCCACTGCGATGCGAGTGGCTTCGAAACTTGAGTAAAGCTACGGACAGTACTTGACGAGCGGACAGGAGAGACGGACCCTCCCCCGGGGTAAAGCAATCACGCAGAGCCTGCTATAGCGAAGTTGACATCCTTGACCAAGTCGACTAAACTGGCCTGAATTCGATGATTCCGGCACCACCGCGGATGGCTATGTCATGTGCAGGCTGGCCGGGAGCGTTGGGCTCCCCTTGATCTTTAACGAACAGTCACGAGCGTTTCATCGTGACTATCTGCACCTGGGAGGCGCAGAATTCACATTTCCAGTCGCTCGGGAGCCGCTTTTGGCTGCTCCAGAACCTGGGGTGGACTCGAGGTACAACGTGACTCGAGACCAGCAATGAGGCATGCCCGTGTCTCGCGTTCTAGCGCCGCGATCAGCTGCGGAAAGTCATCGGAAGGCAAAGAGAATCCGCTTTGTGCGCTTTGCCAGAAATCTGGAGTTTGGGAGCACCTCACAGCGCAACGAATCTTGACAGCCAGGGACTGGATCCTGGGCTTCATCGCATCGCCCGAGGATGTGGACGATGCAGAGCGACAAGCTTGTCCCTTCTGCTCCATGGTCTTTCGCCTGCTGCCGACCAATGCCTTCGCCCCGGAGCATATAGCTCAATACCATAGAAACATCAAGTACTGTAATGTACAGCCTCGAGCCGTGCGCATTGGCCGGAAGGCTGTCTTCACGTCGTATCGCGTGGTCTACAATTACTGCGAATACGTTTCGCACACCGCAAAGGTGTATCAAGCACATCGTGGACAGCTTGCACTTGACTCAACAGACCGTCGCAAATGCAATGTCCAGGGCGTGAGTCCCGTGCAACTAGGCGCTACGCTCGACATCAAGACAGCGAAGAAGTGGCTGAGACTATGCCAGGCTGGTCATTCCGCTTGTAGTAGCTTAGCTGGTTCACGCACAGGCTCTAGGCTTGATATCATACTGATAGATGTGACGGCCGGCTGTTTGGTAGACGCTTCGACTCTCGACACTTATGTATGCCTTAGCTACGTCTGGGGCCAAGTGCCTGGTTTGCAAACGTACGGCAGTAACGTTGATGCCCTGCGGAAGCACGGGAGTCTTTTTGAGAGAGAGACCTGGACTGATCTGACTATTGTAGTGCAGGACTTCATCCGCACCGTACAGCAGCTCGAGGTGCAATACGCTTGGGTAGACTGCCTGTGCATCATACAAGACGACGAGGAGAGCAAGCGAGCACAGATCATCGCTATGGACCTCATCTACTCAGAGGCTTTGCTCACGATCGTTCAGCTCAGCGGTCAAGACGCCAACGACGGCCTAGCAGGCGCTCGTCATAGTACCAGGGCCGACTGCGCTCTGCCCGTCATCGATTCATCGCCTGGCACGAACAAAGCCTCACGACTGATGCTCACCGAACTACCGCGCTGGACACATATCTCGAGAGATGAGTCGACTTATAAGTCAAGAGGCTGGACATTGCAAGAAGAACTACTATCCACGCGCTGCCTCTACTTGTCTAACTGGGGCGCATTTTGGCAGTGCCGTGCAACCAGATTTAGTGACACACATAGTGGAGATTTGGTCATGGATGTCAGCGCCTCGGACCTCGCATCTTTCATACCACAGCTGCCGGATTCGAGCATAGTAGGCGCCAAGCAGACTGGTGCCGAGCAAATCCTACACTGGGCTGTACGTGCCGAGTGGTACAGTGGCAGGAAATTGACGTACGAGGACGATCGGGACAAAGCCTTCCAAGGCATTCTGTCCGATCTGGGACAATCACAATCACGGAAGTTCTTGTGGGGCCACCCGGATGATCACACACTGCCCTTGTCACTGCTCTGGGTGAGCGTCGACACTCCACGTAAAGCTAGCGCTGGCATCCTCGAAGCCCCATCTACACCCGATGGCGTTGCGCATGTAAAGTACTGGGACTACGTGCCCGATCCTTATGACGCCTTCCCTTCATGGAGTTGGCTTCGATTGCGTAGTCAAGTCAGCTTTGAACTGATGATCAGAGTACATGCTACTAGCGGCAGCTGGGAGCTGGATCCCGAATGCCAGATCACGACGCAGCCCGCCTTGGACGAAGAGGCCGAGAGAGAGCGCGGCATTGATCAGCACATGACCTCTGCTCTCTTCCTGAGACGTTGCCGGAGAGGCTTCCTAGATTTCACGGCGCCATCCATCGCGAGCCATGATCTCCGCTGGATCAATTGCGGCGGACCACAAACATTCGATCTCGATGGAAGTAGCGGTAGCATGGCTCTTGTCAGCGAGCTGTACGAGGATGTGCACGCCGCAGACAAGATTCGTATAGGCGCAACGATTCAGAACGTGCCAGATCCTGACAGCAAACCTTGTGGACTGCTGTACGGTGAGCCGTTCAGCGGCGACACTGTCGAGAATTATCGCTATGTGTTACTGAGAACGCTAGACAATCGAGACGTCAGTGAGGACGTACAGAACGAGTTCGATCGCCTTGCCCCGAACCTTTGGCAAGACGGTCAAGCTGTACTGGCCATGGCTGTGTACGTTGCTGGTAACGTCGCGGAGCGTATGGGTCTAGTTTTCTTTACGAAAGCGTTCTGGGACAGTAGGAATGCTAGCATACAAGCATGGCAGCTGATCTGACCAGACCTTTTCTAGAACACTATGCTCGAGACCTGGCCTGTACGCCTGTCCCCACCGGTCTACATCGAAGACGAAACATCACTCTCGGCTCTTGCCAAAGTTTGACTCTCAAGGGAAAATGCCCCTCACTCATGCATCTACCTTTTGTACCGCAATAACGAGATCTTTGGCTAGAGTGCAACGGGGAGATAATAAGCAACGTGTGTATACCTTTAACAGACGCCACCTGGTCTTTTCATCGCGTAGCGGGAGCGAACGACATTTGCGACGCTGTCGACAGCACAAGAATGTTCAATACATCGGGAGAGTGGCGTTTAGCAGAAAATGTGTGAGGAGATGCACATGGCCTGTGCGGCTGTGAAATGAACGGGCTTTCGATTGACGTGCCACAGCTCACGAGTGCCAACCAGGAACCGGCAATTGCGGAGCAGAGTCGCCGCTCATGGTGTCTTATCACTTTAACGCTACCACACGACATGTAAGAACGACCATGCAACATGTGAACACCACGCATGGCAACGGCTAAGGTGCCGACTACCACGCAGAAGATGTTTGCGACAGACGCCATGTGCTCGGGCAAAAGAGACCCCACTACCACCTGCTTGTGCAAGCCAAGCGATAAGCTCCCAAAGCTTGTAACGATCTCTTCTCTATCATGACATCGATCTGAAAGGTGCAGCTGGCGGTACTCTGCAGCTCATTACTGTATCGGGCAGCTCGAATCGTCACGACACTACAGCATCGGCGAAAGTCATTACGGACTGCTATCACTACCCGTACAACCCGTAGCAGAATGTCACGGCTGCATGGTTCGACCTTACAATGCCGCCGGTACAGAGACATGATCGGTCATGCGTGGTCACTGTGTCGTAGGCGGCTGTCGGCAGCGAACCACAACTTCGCAGGGTATATGTGTCGCCCTGTGCAGCCCTTCGCCTTTGAGGTAGGTATTGCTCTCAGTCGCTCTATCATGTCTCATACAAACGGCCTCGGTGCCTCGACGGCTTTGTCGAAGGACGTGGAAGAGTCCTTGGTCACTGATCTCGAGAAGGTGGCGCTCAAGAAAGAATCGCCCACACCTTCATCAATCGAACGGACTATCACCTCCAAGGAAGGCGATGTTCTAGTGGCGACGACCTCACGCGTCGACAGTCTCGATCCCTACAACCACAAATTGTCGCACGAGTTCCAGTTCCCCGAGGACCCAGATGCACCAGAGGAGCACCAGTTCACCTTCAGAGCGGTATTTGTGGGTTGCATGCTCGGGGGAGTCATTGCGGCATCCAAGTATGTTGCTCATGCAGTGTCAGCGTGCTATACTGATATGGTACAGTGTATATCTCGGCCTAAAGACTGGGTGGACGTTCGGAGCGAGCTTGTTCGGCTCGCTGTTCGGCTTCGCGATTCTGAAGCCAATGTCCCGGGTACTGCCTGAGAAGTTCGGCGGAGGCTACTTCGGTCCTAAGGAGAATGTGTGCTGTCAGTCTGCTGCGACCGCGGCTGGCTCGCTCGGTCTGCTGTTCGTCAGTGGCTTCCCAGCAGCCTACCAGCTCGGTCTGATGAAGTCGCCGAAGGAGGACTTTGGTCGGCTCATCACGTTTGTAAGTCTTTTACTTCTCTCCCTCTCCCTCCCCAGGAGTCTAAACGCTGTCATGCTGCTGGACTTGCACCTGCGTCTGTGCGTTTGCCACTCTATGTCCGCGGGAGAGAACGTGCGTTCTAGAGTCTCGCACTGAAGATTGCACTCTCACGGACATGGCGATTCAGCGTTCCACTACCGCAGATGACCTGATGAGAGCACTGCTGACGCTTCACACTTCTGGAGAAGCGGAGGTGGCATGCCTCGATGTCGCAGTACAGAGAAGCTGACACTTCACTTAGACTATCTGCTGCGCCTACTATGGCATGTTCTTCTCGATCCCACTCCGCAAGTTCTACATCCTCAAGCAGAAGCTACCTTTCCCAAGCTCGACTGCTGCGGCTGTAGCGATTCACAGTCTGCATAGCGGCAAGAACGCTGAGGCAAATGCGAGAAAGAAGACCAGGGCTTTGGCAATCGCCTTCGTCGCCAGTATCACCTTCAAGTGTGTGGCCGAGTACGCGCCTGGCATCTTGTGGGACTGGCACTGGGGGTGGACACTGTAGGGACCCCGAGCTCCCTTTAACTGACGGGACTGATGCATTACTCGCAGGTATCGGATTGGTTGGCAGTCCGCCATCAAGGTGGAGAATTGGAACTTCATCTGGGAGTTCACACCCGCCTTCATCGGCGTCGGCGCCCTTATCGGACTCAACGGTGCATACAGCTTCTTCGGCGGCGCTGTACTGGCTTGGGGTGTCATCGGTCCAGTCCTGGTCGCCACGGGGACTGCCTTCGGCTCTGAACTATATCCGAAGGAGTATCCTGGCTACATCAACTATATGTCTATGGTTTTGGACGATCCAGTAGGAAAGCCGAGCCCAAGGTACTGGATGCTGTGGCCTGGTGTCTGTCTGCTCCTCGCGGGCGCTTTTGCGGAGCTCTTTGCGAACTATAAGAGCGTGCTCGCTAGTTTTGCGGACCTACTGGAGCCCATCTGGAGGTTCGTATTGAGACGAAAGCCGGATCCTCAAGCAAAGACGCTAATCGAGGAGCCTTGCACGCCAGACGAGCTCGTTCCCGCTTGGATGTGGGGAGGTGGCATCCTGCTCAGCATCATCTTCACCTGCGCCATCCTCGGAACGCAGTACGATCAGAACATCGGTGTAGTTCTTCTGGCCATCGTATTCGCCTTCCTCTTCTCCTTCATTGGCGCAGAGTCTTGTGGACGTACCAATATCACCCCGGTTACGTCCATTGGCAATGCTTCCCAGCTAGTGATCGGTGGTGTCAATAGAGGTAACGGCACAATCCAGCAGCAGCAGCTTCTCAACATCACCGGTAGCATGCTTGCTCTAGGCGCCTCCGAGCAGGCAGTCGACATGCTCGGCGATCTCAAGACGACACATCTCCTCCGCGCTGCGCCCCGAGTCCAATTCTACGCTCAATGCTGTGGTGCTGTGGTTTCGATCTTCATGAGCACAGCCATGTACCTTCTCTTCTCTGAAGCGTACCCCTGCATCAACGACCTCAGCCTGCAAGACAAGTGCGCCTTCCCTGCGCCGGACGTGGGACCTTATCGCGCCATCGCCATCGCCGTCACGAGCACAAGCTTACCTATCCCGCCCAGCTCGGGCTACTTCAGCATTGCTATTTTGGTCTACGCTTTCGTGCAGACCTTCGTCAAATACCGCTTCATCCCGATCAAGTACTGGGAATTTGTGCCCAATCTGGTCAGTATGGGCATTGCGTTCATCTTGAACACTACGACGTACCCCATGGCTGTGGTGTTCGGTGCCACTGTTGCGTTCGTGTGGCAGAGGAAATATCCGGCTGCGTTTGGGTTCTATTGCTACGCCATCGCGGCTGGGATGATCGCTGGCGAGGGATTGGGGGGCATCGTAGGTAAGAAATCTATTCTGTCCATCTTACATGTACAAGGCTTGTACTAACGCATGTGACAGGAGCGATACTACAGGTCGCCGGCGTATCTGGCAACTTCAAAGGCACAGCGATTGGTTGCCCAGCGAATGTCTACTGCGGATGAGCTACTCGAGAGCTACTTATACAGCGGTCAGGAAGCCTGTAATCTCGATACATGTCTGCAAGCCTTCTACGATTCACTGTTGACAGCTGTCAAGGATTTCCAGACTTCTTTTCAAGAGACAGGCCGTAAACTCATGCTCCGATAGCTACACCCAATATAGTGAGTTCGCATTGCACTGTAAGTGAGATCGACGAGATGATGGACAGCCCAAACGGTACCGAGTCCTTCGTCCATCTGATAGCTATGCCAACCACTGTTGAAACTTGGCAGTGAATCCAAAAGCTATACGCAGTTGACTTGAAGAAGCGTTGTACTGTTTTGGCAAGCACTGGAATGCGGCATCGTTGTCTGGACACCCACCACACGAGCAAGCGTGCAAATGACAATACTCATCGCCAGCGCCTCAACTACTTTACAATACTGGTCTGGCAGGTAGTATGGTCGTATACTTCGCCGTCATGACGCTTCGCTGTGCCCTGATCTTCCTTCTCGCTGCTCTAGCCAGCGCGGAAGACGCCAGCACATCGACAACGACATTGACAATCGTATCTGGTGCGACTGTAGTACCTGGCTTCACGCCGCCCTCTGTATTCGCCTCTTCGACCTCCACATCCAGTACCAGCTCAACTACGTCAACCTCCTCCATTCCAACGTTCAACTGGCTCCACCCAGCATACCCAGGCCATGATCAGGCTTTCGCCGCTTCGATCATAGGAAATTGCTCTTCTACTACAACGGCTGCAATTGCATGTACCTCTGACTCCGATCCATCGAACACGCTCTGCGATGAGTCCGCACCGGTACGTAGACGCAATCACCGACTGTCCGGTCGCCTAGCCTGCGTCTTCCGTGCTGACCGCATAATGATCAGACAATCACGTACACTCTCGTCCCTTCCGCTCTCATGTACGGCTCCTCCGCTTCCGCCTCAGGGACAGCCGTCCTGGAAGCGGCGAGCTGCACTTACCTACCGGGCTCGACTGCAGCGGGGTTGATGCAAAGTAGTGCGACGTGCATTATCACCGCTCAGGTGGTGATTGGGACGAGCACGAGTAGGACGAGCAGTGAGGTGGGGTATGCTTTGACGACTGCTGTCGTCGAAGTGACTGCGGGCGTCGCGGGAGGTAATGGTACATGTGGTGAAGGAGCGAAGAAGGGTGGTGCTGGGAGCGTGAAGGCGACTCGATGGGTCGCAGTGGCGGTTCTTGGGTTACTGGGAGCTGCAACGTTATTGTAGAGCTCATCTGATTGCTCATGATGAGGACGTATTTGCGCAGGAGCGTGAAGTGCAATGCCATACCCGTAATCATGAACGCTCCTATATATGCAATACAATGCCCTGATAGCCACACCAGATCCTGTCGATGTCTCACTTCTGATTCTCCAAGTACGCCTTGGCTAGCTGACCCAGTACGGGCGCAGCAATGGGCTGCACTTTCTCCCACCCCTTCTTGCCCTTGTCCATGACCTCCTTTACATCGACAGGAGCCTTTTTCTTCGAACTGCTCTTCCCGCTACTCTTCCCGCCACTCCTTTCCTTGTCCCGCTTAGCGTGCCGTCGCTCCCTCTCGCGTTCTCTCTCATCATGCGAATCATAGCCCGACCGCCGCCGGTCTCGGTCTCGCCTGGCATCGCGGCCGTCAGTGCGGTAGCCGCGTTCTTTGGGGTCGTCGCGACGTCTTGAGTCGCGCTCGGTCTTGTAGCCGCGGTCATTGTGGTGGTCCCTGTCTCGCTCACGGTCTCGGTCTCGAGGTGGTTCACGCTCGGAGCGTCTGCGGGGAGGTGCAGCGTAGTCTGTGTCTTCGTCATCGTACTTGGCGCTGCGGTGTCTGCGATCGCGGTCTGTGGGAGGAGGGTCATCTCTGCGTCTTCTGGGTGGCGGAGAAGCAGCATCCTCGGGTGGGGAGGATCGATGCCTCCGAGGTGGCGGGGAAGCAGCGTCGTCGGGAGGAGAGTCTCGGTGTCGTCTTGAGGAGGGTGGAGGAGCAGCGTCTCCGTAGCTGCCTCGTCGTGCCTTTCGATCTGGGTCGCCATGTCGCCTTGCTGCGCTCCGTGGCGACTCCTCGTACTCGTCTCGGCGTGGTCTACTTTTGTATGGAGGTGGCGGCTCGTCGTCGTGAGCGTCTTTGTAGCCATTGCGTCGTCGTGGCTTCTCGTCTTCTCTGTCTCTATGGCTGTCTCGTTCCTTCTCGCGTTCCTTTAGCCGAGACGAGGGTACATGATCCTCGTCGTCCCTGTGCCTCGACTTCTTTGGTGGTTCGTCGACCTCATCGTCCTCGCCGGCAAGGGAGTTCTCGCCAATAGGTGGCGGTGGAACATCTGGACTGTGGTGGCGGTGAGATTTGGACGTTCGACTTTCCTTGGGCGCTTTGGTGGCGTGGTCGTCGTCCTCATCGCTGGCATCATATCGGTCCCGGTCCTTAGTGCGTCTGCTTGAAGGTGGGGGAGGTTCTCTTGAGCTTCGTGAACCTCTCCGAGCATACGGATCGTCATACTCATCATCTGCGTACCTCGGCGGACGATCGCGTGAGGGTCGAGGGTACCTGTCCCTCGCTTGCTCATTGGCGTACATCGACATGATCTAGCAGTGCTTGAGATTCCGTCTTGATCCTCGTTAGCAGTGCATAACGGTGGAAGTTTGAGTTTAGCGGACAACGATCAAGTGAGCGGTCAGGACATATAAGGAATAGGCGGTGAAACGGAGCAGCTACATCGCTCGTACTCCGCACATTTTCCGAATCGACATCATCACGGCACCAGGTACCAAGCTAGTGCTGCACGGCTGTCAGGTCCCGATGTGAGATCCCAGCCTCTTCCACGCCTCTGACGCCTCTTTCTGGGGTGCCCTGACGCTGATCATGGGGTGGACGTCACTCTCCGTTTACGTGAAACGATTGCGGTTGCGAGACTTGCACGACTCGGACTGCTAACACCTGCGAGATGAGGGTGCAAGTTGATACTTGGAAGTCGCGAGGGCGGTGAAGACACGGAGCTGTAGCTTTGAGGTGCAGTACTTCCATGTCATGACGGAAAGCCTCGGCATCCAATGCCTACCCGCCACATCATGGCGTACTGCTGTGGAAGGATGCTGTGGCTAGTATCAATGGGAAGTCGCTCGAAGAAACAGAGGATCTTCATAATGCTGCCCGAATTAATCTATGTAGCCTCTGTCAATGGATCCTCTCACGTCAGTCCAACAAACTCCCATCCCTCCCCCTGCCACCCTCCCCTTCCTCCTCAGTCTCGACGTAAGCCTGTAATCTCCGCTTGGGCATCTCCGCCATGGAAGCATGCCTGGATAACCCCGAATGCCGGTCCGCACGCGACCGTCTCTCATGAGTACTAGCGCGCAGATTGGGCATACTCTCCATCCTCGCTGGCTCCACAGGCGCAGGTAAAGGTGGCAAGAGCGTCGCATCAAGGGGCAGCTTGCGACGAGAAGGACGCTCAGATGAGCCCTCGTCCGCTGACGGATCGTCAGAGCGGCCATACATGTGCCTTGAGGCACGGTGGCGGTAGCTGTCATCGCGGTGGCCTCGAGATCTTGTTGGAGCATCCTCTCTGCGATCCTCGCGTCGACGTGCAGATCCTGTACTTTGTCTCGAATTGAGCGGACTCGCCACCCCGAATTGATGCTGTGGCCGCTGTTTCGGTCCTTCTTGTTCGTTCAGTGCCCACACTTGTGCGCGAGCTTCCTCGTGTGGGAGGCGAGAGTAGCCGCGAATCGAGCGAGGCGCCCACGATGGGATCTCACGCCTTCGAGTACCGTCTCTCATTATCTTCACTGCGTGTGCGAAAGGCTCAGTCGGCTGCGCGCTATGAGGTGTTTCGCTCATAGCCCGTGCAAGATCATCGATGACTTCAGCATGCACTTGATCTGGGTCCGATGGCTTGCGGGCGTGCTCACGTCCTGTTGAGCCTGGAGGAGCGGGCGAGTCTGACCCTTGGCCATGTTCGGCATCCTGCCTCCGCGATGTCTTTCCGTCTCTAATAACGTTCTTCAGTCCAGCAACTTCGTGTCGCAGCTTGTCGTTCTCACACCGCAGCATCTCAACGTGAGCATCTCTTGACCGGTTCACGTTCTCCTCTCGCACCTGCTGCGCCTTCAGCGCGGCGATCTCGGCATGCCTCTGAGCCAGAACCGAGACAAGTTCCTCGTGACGAGCGCGGTGTCGCTGCAAGCTTGCCTCGGCATCCTCCGCCCTCACGCGGTTCGCATCGTGATCAGCGTCGCGTGATTCCAGCATCTCCCGTCCACGCGCAATGATAGCCTGCTGTTGATGAAAGATCGCGTCCTTCTGCTCGCAAAAGGCACTCAGACTGGCGATTTGGTCTTCATACGCCTCTTGCGCCTGCTGGAGCGCGCCGATGTCGTTGGACTGGGCTTCAGCCGCGTACTCCAGACTTACGATGTAATCGTCACGAGCTTTCAAGCTCTGCTCTAGGCTCATATTGTGCTGTTGAAGCTGCTCCTCGCCCAATCGGCACGATTCTGTGTACTCATTGTACTGTTCGTTTTGGTGGTCGAGATTCTCCTCATAGTGTGCGGTCAGATCAGATAGCTCAGTACACTTGGCCGACAATTGTGCGTGCAACGTAGTCGATTCATTGTACGACTCGTCGATCTGCTGCTTCCTCTCAGCCAGCTCGTCTTGCAGTTCATGAGCGATAATTTCCCAAGTCGCTGCTGTGGTCTGACTGTTTCGAAGTCGAAGCTCCAGATTCGCGATCTTGTCATCTTTCGCTGTGAGCAGCTCCTCTTGAGATCTGTTCGTCTCCGTTGCGTCCCGGAGAAGGTCATCGAGTTTGGCAATCTCGCGATCGCGGAAGTTGACTCCAGATGGGAGATCCGCGCGTATCTCTTGGGTTACGGTAGGGCTCTCAGATAAGCATGGAATGTCGTCCAAGGTTTGCATCGCCCGAAGCTGACTGGGCGGTAGAGGCACTCTCGGATTCGTGAGTTCACAGCGAACGCGATCGTTCGACCAAGGCAGGTCGGAAAAGCTGCGCAAGGCATGCCTCGCATCGTCATGCAGCACTCTTCCCAAGTCGTCATCTAGGCGAGGCGAATGAGACTCCGACAACACTTCCGCACCACTGTCATCACTGTCCTCCACTTTAACGTAGCCACCTCCATCACTCTCCACACTGCCCTCCGGCGTAAACTTGCTCGGCTCCAGTGCCTCGACTCTCTCCTCCAGGTCTTCGAAGCTCTGCTCCAGTTTCGCCACCCTGCCATCGATCTGGCGGACGTCCATCTTGAGAGCTGAGATGAGCTGCCAAAAAACTGGACCAGAGGGTATGGTCATGTTGTTGTGGTGAACGGGAAAACTAGACTGATCGATTCCCGAGCCATAGAGCATGCTTGCGGTGGGCGGAAACAAAGACCTGGCAGCCTGATGCTGAGGCTGAGTTGATGGGGACAAACTCGCTCCACTGTCTAGAAGTCGTTGCAATCGCTCCTCAGTGCTGTATCCGGGGAGATTGTCTGAGCCCTGGGGAGTCGAGAACATTGTTGGCAGACGGTGTGGGGCAGGTCCATCTCGTGTACCACTCGCGAGTCCGGAGTTGAGATAATCGGCTTGCGAAGTGAAGACGTAGTTGTGGTATCCATTCGATACGGAGAACTCGTTGTTCCGTGGATCCTCGCGTATCAGACGCCTTTGCGAATCAGCAGTCAGCTGTGCGAGGCGTAGCTTGAGCTGACGCAGCTCCTCTTGGAAGGTGCGTTCGTCCATGGTCGCCTGCGACATCGACGTATAACGACCTGGCGACTGGAAGAGACTCATGGGTGACTTTCGATGCTAGTGTCGATTAGGACTTCAGCTTCGATAGCCAGCATGTGTAAGGCTGAGGATAAGAAAGACATCTCGTCAGCCTGATGGGTGAGGTGCAGGTACATGTAGCAATCAGAAGGTAAAGCACGGACCCATGACGAAAGCTGAAGTGAGGCGGTTCGCATTCACGCCTCAGGCTTTACTGATGAACACTGGAGTGGGAGCCCGGCGCAGATCGTGCATAGATTTGGGGTAAGGTAGCGATACAGAGGCAGGTGGTACAAGAGATTACTTCCAATCAAACCCGCGCCCTACAGCGCCTCGCTAAGCGCTTGGCCGGCGCAGCTTCAACTCAACAGTGCCCACTCGTAGTCCTCTGCTGCGGACTTGTATCATTCTCCCACGTCGCCGCTCTCCCGTAGTTCATTCTTGGCCCGACTCCCACTTACGCTGGTAGCCTTCCTCCTCCTGGTAGCCCTCCTTGCACACCTGGCGCTTGATCAGCGCCACATTCTCAAAGCGTGAACAGCAATTATGCAGTATCCGCAGATAGGGTTCTACCGACTTTCGTCTCGGATCAGGGCCACGATCATGGAGTAGAGGTAGAAGAAGAACATCAGCAAGTGGAAGCCCAGCTTGACAAATGACTCTTTCTTGTGCGTGTTGAGCTTGCGGAAGATCTCGGTCGCGTCGAGGAGGTGCTGGTTCTCGAAGATCCTGCGTAGCAACATGTTGTCAGTGATCAATGTTCCCCACTCCGTACCGTGTTGCCGAGCCCTCTCTACTCAGGACTGGCCGGATGTACATACTTCTTCCCGTTCCACGCCAACAGCGGCAAGTTCAGCAGCAGCGGTAGCCAGTATCCATTTATCAGGAACAAGACTGTCAAGAACGCGTGTACGCCTGCTTCAGGCACAATGTACATGTTCAAGCGGTTGCAAAGATCGATCGGGTTGATGTAGTCGCACTCCAGGTCTGAGTACATGATCGTGAAGAAGACTTGGAGGAAGAGGTTGACGGCATTGATGAGGACTGCAAGGAGGAATAGCCTGTGTATCGTGATCAGTACCTAGGGTTCCAGTTGTGGGTCAGGACTGGCAGCGCATACCATGCTTCTCCAGACATCATAGCGGCGGCGGACGAGGGGTCTGCACTGCTTGTGCGGGCGGCGCGTCAGTGTTAGTCGCAAGAGGCACTCCTAGTCGATTTCTCGGTGTTTGTCAAGTCTGGCTTCTCCGTGTCGTGTGCAGTCGGTGAAGTCCTCTCGCGGCGCGACTTTTGTTGGGATGCTAGCGCTTTGCGGTCCTAATGTGTGTATGGAGAGTCGCCGCTTTCTGAAGGAGGGAAGGATTTCGGGTCGAGGAGTGCAAAGATGGTTCAGGCGAATGACATGAGAACACGATGCAACAGGGCAGGTATTCACACTGGTACTGAACACTTGGTGGGTTGCACCTCAGGTATCTATTTTCCGACGTCACTTCACAAGTGGGATGTGGAAAGGGCCGCATTCGCTATCTCGTCTCCAAGCGGATGTTCATGTTATGCCACAGTACATTGATCGGGTAAAGAAGAGAGCAGTCAGCGGCGCTATACCTGCTCATATGTCTCCTATGGCCAGGTCACCATCGTCGCGGACACCAGCCATGCCCACGAGAATGCCATTTGGCAGGTACATTGTGCGACCTGATGCCAATCCGTGATGGCCTAGGGGCACTGACATGCTTGAAGCTGTATCAACACCCTGACAGACGCGTCGACGGTCTCATCGGCTCCTTCACCTCGTCCACCCCAGGCGAGACTGTCTCACGTATCATGTTTGATCCCGAATGTTTGCATGTCTCTTCAAGTGACCAGGCGGTTCGAATGCGGCAAGTCGGGGAAATTAGCGAGCGGGAGGCCCCGCCGAAGAAGCTTTGGGTTCATGAACTTGTGCCGAGCGGACACGCGAACTCCTCCCATCACCCATCACATCTCCTTCTCTCACCAGCCCATACACTTCGGTACACTTCTCGCTGCTCAAAGTCTCACTCGCAGCTGCTCTTCGCTCAGTCAGCCCTTCACTCGACTTCAGGGTGTCCAGTGCCGCCTCAGACAAATTACAAAGCTCCCTTCTCCGCCGTTTTTTGTCAAACCCGCAAGGCCCAATTGCGGACATCGCGATTGTGCGTACACATGCATATCTACCAATGTCGCATCGATCACGTGCTGATTCTACAACGTTCTAGACTCCCTGCATCTTCACCTAATACTCTTGCTCTTTCGTCCTGTTCGCACCACACTCCCTCCGACCTCCTTCCACAATGGCTACCGACGTGGCCCCTCAGAGCGTCAACGGCAACTACGGTTCTCACAACGGCTACCACTCGAATGAGCCCTACAATGGCACCACATACTCTGCGACCAGCCAGCCGTTTACCCCTGCGCCGCCTGCTTCGTCTGCATCTGCTGCCTCCACAAGCCAGTCACCTGAGATAGGAAAGGATGAGGTCGGATGGTTCTTCGTTGAGCAATACTACACTACACTCAGCCGGGAACCCGAGAAGCTACATGTGAGTGCGCGACATGTCCAAATGATATCCTCTCTGTACTTCAAATCAGTACTGACCCCGAAGCAGCTCTACTACAACAAGCGCTCTCAGTACGTCTCAGGCAACGAGACTGATAAAGTACCGGTCTGTGTGGGTCAGCGGGTACGTACAGTCTTCGAACAACAAGGGCGATGGCACGCGCTGACATGACCACAGGCAATCCACGAGCGGATAAAGGAGCTCGATTTCAAGAACTGCAAAGTCCGCATCACCAACGTCGATTCCCAGGCCTCGGACGTCAACATCGTCATCCAAGTCATCGGCGAGATCTCGAACAAGTCTCAGCCTCACCGCAAATTCTCCCAGACTTTCATCCTTGCGACGCAGACTAATGGTTACTTCGTACTGAATGACATCTTCCGGTACCTTATCGAGGAGGAAGAGGAGGAGGTCGCTGAGGGCGCGGAGATCGCTGCGCTCGCCGATCCTGCTAGCGCGGACTCTGCTGTCGAGAACGGTGTCACCGACTCTTCTATCTCTAACGTGGATATTGAGCCGAGGGCAGCAGCGACGTCAAGTGAGCCAGACGCGGTAGAGAGCGACCCCAAGACCGTGGATGATGACGTGGCGGACACAGCGACCAAGGCTGAGTCCGCCGTGGAGGAGTCGGCAGCACCCAAGGTCAACGGTACTAGCGAGAAGCACGTCGAGGAGGATGTGGCTACAGATGCTATTGCTGCTCCTGCGACCACAGCCGACGTGGAGGAGTCCACTACCGCAGATGCATCCATCACCGAGACTGCCGAGCCCGAGAAGTCGGCAGCGCCAGAGCCTGCACGTGCTGCATCACCTCCTCAGAAGGCACAAGCGGCGGCCGCTGCACCGGTCAAGCCTGCTGTGCCCAAGACATGGGCCAGTCTTGCTGCCTCTGCCAACCGCTCTGCACCAGCATCGACGCCCGCGGCACAAAGTCAGCCACGCCCAACACCTGCCGCTAAGCAGCCATCCACATCGACATCCGTCGCCGCTGCCTCTCCTGCACCAGTGGCGTCACCCGCGCCCGCCTCGAACGCAGCTACGTCAGCTCCAGCCGCACTAGCCGCTCAGCCCGACGACTCGACCGCTACCAAGTCGTCCGATGAATGGACGGCAGTGAGCTCGACCCACAACCGCCAGCAATCTCGCGCTCAGGTCAATGGCCACCAACAGCAGCAACAGCGCGAGCCCGACAACACCCCAAACTCCCGCGGCTACATCAAGAATGTCACTGAGACCATCCAGCACGCTGATCTCGAAGCTGCCATGAGCAAGTTTGGCGAGTTTGTGCAGTTTGACATTTCGCGCCAGCGTAACTGCGCATTCGTGGATTACAAGACGCCCGAGGCATATCAGGCTGCGGTCGCTGCTAACCCGCATATTGTGAACGGTGAGAAGCTGTGGATGGAGCAGCGCAGGATCCGCGAGCCTGGCACTCCGGGCTACAACCCGCGTGGCGCGTTCAACCACATGCGTGGTGGACGAGGCAGCTTCCGTGGTGGTGAGAGGGGTGGTTTCGCGCCCAGGGGACGTGGCGCACCTGGTGCACCCAGGGGCAGGGGCGCGCCTCAGGCTGCTTGAAGCGCTATCCCCATGTGTGACGGGACGGACCTCTGGCATGGACTGCAGTAGGCAAGATCACTTTGGCTGCCTTGTGGACTTGCTGGCTCACCCGCCGCTTTGACTGCTCCTGCAGGCCGGCGACCAACAACGACACATGGCTGGCGGCCTAACCTACCGAAGACAGAAGGAATGGAGACTGTACAATAAGGCACGCCCGCGTGTCTCTCATGGGACTAGCAGACGATGTCCGATCGCGACACCTACTAGAACAGGGCGGCAAAAGCAAATGGACTTTCAAGCGTTCAGCGGAACCTTTCTGGTGTTGCATAGCGTTCGGCTATGCTTATGGATGCGACGTACTGCGCTTCATTTCACTGTGTTGCTTATTAGCTTAGGATGGATGCTACTTGAGACGGATTGATGAGCAAAAGCTTTGGCTAGATTAGCTTTGACAGTGTATAATTGTGCTTTACCATGCTATCATGCTTCGACTGCTTTGTTCACCATTGTACCTCAGGGTTCTGCGTTCCTTGGTCGCGCCTGCCGTTTGGAATCTCAGTCGGCGTACCTTCCCTGTCAGCTTTGCCAAGCCCGAGTATCTCAGTCTCTCCTGCTTCCATATCTCAACTTCACCTCACTTACACGTTGCCTTGTCTCAACAGTCTCACACACCGTGCATACAACGCCTGCGACCTGGACGACTACTGGCTACAATGGACAGGCACTTGTCCAGAGATCGGCACGAGGCATTCATCACATGGATCGCGGTCTCGTCTACGACGCGGAGTCGCTATCTGGTCTGTAGCAAGCAAGTACCGTAGCGATGCCCAAACCTAAATCCGCGTCCGCCTTTCGATGGCCAGCCGACCTCCACCGTGCTGAGATAGAGGAACGAACCCGCAACGGTGAGTCCTGCGCGCAGATTGCAGAAGCCATCACGTCCCAGTATGGCGTCAAATTGCACATGAAAACCATCTCGCGGAAACGCTGCGAATGGGGCCTTCGGACTCGTGCTAAGCGCGGTCCGAATCCGAATCCGTCAATCCGTAAACGCCCTGTGTCTAAGCAGAAGCGGGAGAGGTATACTAAGCAGGCTGAGCTCAAGGCTGAGATCACTGCGCGGACTGAACGGGGTGAGAGCGCGCAGCAGATCACTGATGGAGTCGTTGCTATGGGCTTTGAGTTGAAGAGTGGTGTTGCTACTGTTCTGAGGCTGCAAACTTTCTGGGGTCTAGTTCCTACTGAGCACGCTGGAGCTGCGGAGGCGCAGCCGGGCGACTCGGTGGAGTACCGGAAGCTGAGAGCTAGTGAGAGTAAGGCGCGGAGTAAGCGGTGGGCGAAGGAACGGGCTGCTGCTGCCGAGGCGGCGAAGGTGGCTGAGGGGAGGGTGAACGGAGAGCGTGCGGCAGTGGTGCATTATCCGACTAATTGTACCTTTGGGCCTGGGCAACGCTTGGCTGCGAGTGGAGGCGCTGGAGATCCGATGGATTTGACAGGTGTGCGAGATGACGACGATGATCACGATGATGGAGGGGTGTATGTGTCGCCTTATGGACCGAGTGATGGTTTGAACACAGCCCTCGGAGCCACCACGACGGGCATCAGTGGTAGTGTTGTTGTGACGGCACCGGCGCAAGAAGCTCTGCCTCCGTTCTCCTATACACGTGACATCATGTCCGCGAATCTGATGGTTGATTTGGCGATCAGCATGCTGAGCGCAGCCAAAGACGTCAAAGATCTAATGATCGCTGGTGAGATCCGCCGACCCGCAACCGGCTCGATCACTGGACTCCCGCCCAGTCACGAAGAAGTCATCTCAGCGAAACGAAAGCTTAAGGAGGCGACGAGATGCGCTTGGGATCTGGCCAAGGACGGCGTACTTGGTGATGTGTGAAGCGCCATACGACTTAGATCTTGTGGACACCGTATCCGAGACGGACACCTTGACTGACCCTACAACACATATTCCCAGCTGCCCATGTCGCCGTTCGCAGAGAGAGCGAAGCAACACCGGAAACACCCGTCCTGAGATGTCCAGAAAAGCCTTCCCGGCACTGACTGCAGGTCTGAAACGACATGTAGATTGCTACCGACGGTTCTGTACTTCCCGCTACCGCTATGCCGCCAAGTCTGGGTATACTACAATCAAAAGATATCGCCATTCTTCAGGTCTGCACCCACATCATCTTCTAGATCGGCCGTCAAATCGTCTCTCATCGGCTCTCTTCTCTTCAGCCTCTGCTTCAGATGTCCTCCTCCCTCATCCCATCAGGCCGCCATCTCCCGGGTATTAAAGGCCTAGACTTCGCCCTGAGTACCTCCTCATCCGCTGGCACAGAGGGCAAATCTTTGTTCGGCGTGTTCGACACTTTGAAGCTCGTCTCTTTGTAGATCTCTAACTTCGCTGCCCTTCTCTCACTTCCCGACGCAGGTCTCGATGATTTGTTCGAAGGGCTGGCCCACGTCCTGTGCTCGGAGTCACGCTCACTGCTCGCCAGTCGGCCAGTACGAAGACCGTCAGATGTTGGGCTCTCAGGGCCACGTTCAACGGAGTCGAGGTCACGAAGGGCAATCTGGACGAGCTTATCCGGGCTTCCCGGTCGACGGAAGGGTTCGTCTATGGTGACAGATTTCAAATGTTGAGAAGATTTTCGCGAGTTGTTCATGCGGAGCGAGACTTTTCGGACGCGGTGAATGAGCGGATTCCAGATTACGGATTTGAGGGCTGGCGCACAGGCGCAGAGCTGTGAGCAGGAACGTCAGCGATGATCGGGATGTTTTGAGACGAGAGGGACTCACCACCGCAAGATCGACCTCCACCGCCGCAGCAATCCAGAGCGGGTACGTGAACCACGTCTCATCGTAGGTGGCAATCAGGCTCTTGTATATGAAGAACGTCCGCACGATGCCGGCGATCGTGACGATGAACCCGAGGCAGAGCAGAAAGCAAACCCCAAGGCGTTGGCGTAGTGGCATCTGCAGCCGCATGACGACGGGTATAGGGAGACAGGTACAGAGCAAATCTGCGACGCAGCTCAGGATACCGGCAATGAGCGTGGTGTTGCCTTCGTTGCCGCAATGGCCCTTGACTGTGGCGGGGAACAGCCAGTACACTTCCACAGGGCTGCATCATGTGTCAGTTGAAGGGCTATGACGGAGAGGATGGGTAATTGAGCTCTTACTAGCAGTCAAATATCGAGAGCAGACTCATGGAGATCCAGAAGCCGATGACGAAGGCCAGACTAGCATGTAGCGTCCATCGATACCACTTCATGTGGACGTCGCGGACGAGGCGGTAGTAGAGGCATAGGAGGCTTAGGCGCGTAAAGCCTGTGGCGAAGAGGTACGTCAGCTTGGCGACGAAGGCGATGATGTTGGCGTTCTGGATCCTGTCACGACGTCAGCGCATGGTCACCCCGTCCTCGGAGCAGCGTGGGTACTTACATGCTGAACTCAACATCCCAGACATGGCGATTCCAGCCGTATTTGCGGTTTGCGAGCAGAACTATAGCAGTCATGCCCACCGTGCAAGCCCAGGCCAGCAAAATCATGGTGTCATCGATGCCATAGTACTTCTTGATGGCTATCCGGCCCCATATTCGCGCGAAGACGGCTAACGTGACCAGGATGATGAGAATAATGTTCGTTATCAGAAGTGCGCCGCCGCGAGTCTCTGGGTTTTTGTAAGTTGGTGTGGGCCAGCTCAGGGCGACGTCAAGGGGGATCTCGCGCATGCTGCAAGGTGTTGTTGGTCGATTAGTTGATGGAGATGTGTTGCTAGATTCTAGCCATCGTCGAGGTAAAAGATGCGGAGCGCCAGTACCTACAGAGGTGAGGCCTTCAATCAGAGCGATCTCAGACCAGTCACCAAATGTATGTCGACCAGTCAATTCGATCGTCAATCCCGTAGTCGTACAGTCCGCAGGTACTATCTATGTTAGTCAATGATCCGGGTTGCCAGCAACATGCGGTGCGAGTGATCTGCAACATGGAATAGAGACATAGAGATATAGATGAGGACAGAACGTTGACAAAATCTACTTCTCCACACACTATTACAGGCCAGCTCGTTTGCGGATGCTTGCCGACAGACATGAGAAGTCGACAGGGCGAGTATGCAAGGGCGATGCCTGAATGCACTGGCGATTCCTTGAGCTGAGAATACAGTTCGCGCTTGGATGTGAGACAGCCGGAGTACTGCCAGCTACTGGGCAACACGGGCATTGTAATTCTGCCTCGCTTGAAGCGCCCAACAGTACTTTCACTCCTCTTCGCCAGCACAAGTCTCATGGATGTGTCGCCGTCCCAGCAGCCGGGTCACTGTCGAAGTGCATGCAACACCCGGGTCGATCAAAGCTCGCTTCGCAGGTTGTTATGCGGAGTGGACGCAGAGATCCGGAAAGAGATAGATGACAACTCGGTCGAGACAATGCCAGCGCGTTGTGGCTTGCATATGCCATGTAAGTCGAGTTCGCAGTGCGTTGTGGAGCAGTCTAGAAACTTCATTGTCAACCCTCCGATTGGTCAATGAACAGTGGCGTCCCATCCCTCAGTGCAGGACAGATTTATGAAGTATGCAGTGGCAGAGCTTCCGTATTGCACTGCTGCAGTGCGACCTGTCTTCCCGCTCTGCGTCGTTCTGTAGTACAGAAGACCGTCATCGAGATGCGTGTCCACCACGCTCTTCTCAGCAGGACATTCGAGACAGCTGATGAGTGCCATCGTACATCCGTGTTCAGAAGAGGTCGCTACAGTACCGGAGCAAGATGAAACAGAAACCACGTTCTAGGGCAAACTCAACCTCTGCTTCTCCCGGCCCGTCCCTCGGAAGATGGCCAAACGGCTTTTGGGCGATCATCCGGCGCGCATCCATCACGACAATCAACGCTTCGGGTGACATTTCGATGCCGAACAAGTTCCTGGACAGCGACAAAGTTCACTATGGTCGTTTCAGGGTCACCTGCATGACGCGTCTCGGATTGTCGGAAGACAATGGCGGAAGGGTTCAACACCGCCCTGACCTCGGGATACCGAATCATGGGCAGTTCTCCCTGCGGTCTCGTCACATCTCAAGTTCCCATTCCTTTGCGGGATCTAGCATGAATGGTGTCCGCCACGTGAGAAAGTCCGCGAAGGTCACCCTCCTCGTCCGTGGTTTGTCGATAGCGTGGAATCTGAATCAGATCGAGATCAGCAATGAGTGAAAGGTCGAGGGCCACCTCGTCCTCAAACGGCCGTCCATGACCGGGTTCATGCGCATTGGACTTGCTACTTCGATGTTGTAGTCGATGCATGGGTGCTACGGCGAAAGAAGCAAACGGTTCTAGGCGCTCCCGCGCGCATATGATACATAACGTACATTCCACCGCTCCCTACCTATGCTTTCCTCCTCGCAGCCAGTGCCATCGCACCCAGATCCCACAGGCTATTCCTTGCGCCTTGATCTACGGTGACGACCTTCATCAGAGGCCGTCCATCCTCTAGCAGGAACGCCCTGACAAGATCGACCTTCCAATTCGCGGTCCCGACTCTCAGATGAACCATCCCCTCTCTCATGAACATCTTTGCAACAGCCCGCTGCACACCCGCGAAATCAATCGTCGACCGCACACCGTCGTTGCCGAAAGTCCAGGCACGAGCTTCAGACATCGGCCAAGAGGTCCAGGACACTCTGGTAGCGGTGAGAGGTTTGCTGATTGTGATGTCCTCAGGCGAAGCGGTGACACATTTCTCCCCGAGAACCCAGTCACCGATGAACGGCACCATCCTTCGTGCTCTGAGCTCTAGTAAGGGCTCGCCTTTCTCCCCGCGTATGAGATCGATTCGCTGCACCAGCCTGAAAGGCGTGATAATAATCGCCGTAGCCATCGCCGAGATGCCCATGCATGCCGTGCCGAAGAAGGCAGTGGTTATGGTCGAGGCGGAAGAGCCTACTAATGTCATGTTCAGGACATTTCGTGCGTAGAGGAAAAGGGTGCCACCGAAGAAGTAGGAGGAAAGAATTAGACCGGTTTGGACAGGCGCTTTGTAGAGACATAGACGCTCTTGGTGGCCGAGAAGGGTATTGGCCTGGTCGATGAGGGGTCGACTTGAAGGTTGTGAAGGGGGAAGAAATGTGGGAGCCGGCGTTCGAGGTGGCGCCGGCGCGGGTTTACGTGGAGCAATGGGTAGCCGAGAACTTGGGGGGGGTCGTCTCGGGGTGACTCTAGAGGAGGGAGTCGGCCGTGAGCCTTTCAAGGCTGGCTTCGGTGGTCCATCTCGGGGCGTTGGCGCTGTGGCGGCCGAGCTGACAGCGATTGATGTAGACGCAAATGTCTCATATCTTGGCGCCGAACATCTGGATAGCGCGGCGCGTACGGTAGACACCCTCGTCGTCCACATCAGTGTTTTCTGATGCAATGCAGGTAATGCCAGTTCAGAAGGTCCTCGAAAGAGTCCCAAATAAAGTCTTGCAGATAGTCCAAAGTTCCGGGCTTCAGTGTGAAAACAGTCCAGTCGACTCTCGTCGTAACGCCAGCGCCACGGAATGAATTGATCCAATGGAGAAGCAGCAGGACCTGTTAGTGACAGTGAATCTGGGACTGCTTGGGATGATCTGGTGGCAGTCGAGTAACCGGTAGTGACTTGTATGTTGACCAATGCATACATCGAGGTCGGTACAGCTATTTCCGAATCGGGCCGTGCAGATCTCAAGCTCAACCAACACCTGAACGCTACTCTGACATTGTCCCAAGCGCATTGTGGCATTGTCGCAACACACGCTTTCACGCACACCATGGCCGGCGTCGCCAGAACAGCGCGACTCTCCGCTCGCCTGGCACGTAGCTATGCCAGCGCTCAGCGACGGGGTAAATGAACCATATCCAGGTCACAATCGAAGAAGCTCTCCCGCTAACAGCTACACCAGCTTTCCACCCATCTCAATGTGCACCCGCAGCCTCTGCCTTCACCATGCCCGCTCTCTCTCCCACGATGACTGAGGGCAACATCTCCTCCTGGCGTGTCAAGGAAGGCGACACTTTCAGCGCCGGCGATGTACTACTGGAGATCGAGACCGACAAAGCGACGATGGACGTTGAGGCACAGGACGATGGTGTTATGGTCAAGATCGTGCAGGGAGACGGGAGCAAAGGTGTGAAGGTTGGTGGACGGATAGCTGTCACGGCTGAGTCTGGGGACGACCCAGCAACAGTGGAGATACCGGCCGAGGAAGCACAGGCTGCTGCACCGGCGAACGCAAAGGAGGAAGGCAAAGGCAAGAGTGAAACGGAACAAGAAAGTCCTAGCCAGGCTGAGGCGCCACCGAGCAGTAAGCCGACGGAGACGGAGGCTGCGCCGGCACGGGCAGAGAAAGCAGCGGACAGCACGACACAGGGAGGGAAGACAGGTGAGCAGAAGTACCCGCTGTACCCCGCGGTGCAGGCTCTCCTACTACAGAACGGGCTCGCGAAGGAGGATGCGTCCAAGATCCCTGCCTCCGGACCTGGTGGAAGATTATTGAAGGGTGATGTACTCGCCTACCTAGGTAAGGTGAAGAAGGATTATCCGGCGTCGGTAGAGGCACGCATAACGAAGCTTGGACATCTGGACCTATCGAACATCCAGCTCGCTGCTCCTGCACAAACGGCGAAGGCCACGCCTGCAGCAGCTTCAGCAGCTGTCCCAGAGCTGGCGAAGGAGACAGAGGTCGCATTACCCATCAGCCTATCAGCGGTGCTGGCCACGCAGAAGCGCGTGCAGGAGACGCTGGGCATCAGCCTGCCTTTGTCAGTGTTCATTGCGCGAGCATCGGAGCTTTCGAACGAGGATCTGCCGATGTCGAAGTCACGCAAGCCCACAGCGGAGGATCTCTTCAACTCCGTGCTCGGTCTTGACAGTGTGCCTACATCGTCGCGAGGAGGCTTCATGCCACAAGTCACATCACTGGGTTCGAGACCAGCCCCACGGAGAATGCAGAAGAAGAGCGACATCCTCGATTTGCTCACGTCGAAGAAGTCGGCGCCGTCACGATCAGCACAACGGGCACCTGCGCCATTGGCAGTCGATGGGCCAAATATGTTCAGCGTTACGGCGCCGGGTGGGGAGGAGAAACGAGCGATGCTCTATCTGGAGCGACTGAAGCTCGTATTGGAGACAGAGCCGGGCAGGCTCGTGTTGTAAGAGGCAATTTTGGTGTACATATAGACTAGGTAATGCATCCATGTACTATGCGATCGGTCAAAGAAGATCACGGTGGTCCGAGCGCGGTAAAGCTGTTTCCAGTCGCGTCTCCCCACCGCGCGACTTGAACCACCAAACCCAATGCTTGACCTCACTCTCATAGCCAACACACATACACCACCACAAATATGCAGGCCGTCACATCGGCCTCCTCGCGTATAGATGCAAAGCGTCGTGCAGTCCTAGACCCTCGAAAGCGTCAGTTCGCCAAGTCAGAATGGATAGATCCCGACTACGAGCACCGCTTGAACTTCTATCAGACACCACCCACAAAGGACATCTCACTTGAGGACTTCGAAGGTACAGGGACGCATTACTTGATATTCTTAGAGCACCATACTGATCAGTACAGAGTGGGCCATTGCTCGTCTAAAGGTCCTATCCGAGCTCGAAGCATGCTCATTCCGGAATCGAACCACAGAGGAGACGTCAGAGTACATGCGACCGGTGCTCGAGAAATGGCTGCGACTGGACAGCAATAAGAGCCGTAGTGGAGAGCTGAACGCGCAAAGGAAGAAAGATCATTACAGCCACTGGACGCTGCGGCTCGCTTTCGCTGGAACGGGGGAGCTCAGACAACGGTTCGCGAAGCTAGAGACTCAGCTTTTCAAGCTGAGGCTGCAGAGCGACTACGATGACGAGAAGAGGGATTTCATCAAAGGACTGAAGATGAGCTGGGAAATGGTCGGATCCGAGGAGAAGGCAACGCTGCTGAAAGACCTGAAAGCCGCCACAGGCTTCTCCCAGTCACGAGGCGACGAAGAAGCCTGGTTCAAGGTCGATTGGGAATCCGTTCCAGATCTTGTCTCACAACGTCAAGTCCTACTCAAACGCGGCAAAGCCTACGTCCACGTTCGCGAGCAGCTGACCATGGTGCAAAACGCCTTCACGCACTCGCTCGACTCCGGTCTCGAACTTGCTGCCCGGTTCTTACCCCGAATGGATGAAGACAATCGACTTGCGCCAATTCTGCATCATCTCGGTCAGAGCTTTGTGGCACCCGAGGCGAATTACAGTGAAAGTAACAGTCTCGGCGATCTTGCCAAGGTCACCGCTGGGGACATTGATGGAATGAGCAAGCACTTCCCACTGTGTATGCAGAACTTGCACCGGGAGCTGAGGAAAAACAGCCATCTGAAGCACTTTGGCCGACTACAGTATACGCTCTTCTTGAAAGGCATCGGGTTGAGTTTGCAGGAGTGTCAGATATTCTGGCGAAAAGCCTTCAAGTTGATTGCTGATGGTGGGTCGCTGCCTTTCATCGCTCGTGTACTGATCTGCACTGACACAAAACACAGACAAATTCAACTCGGAGTACCTGTACAACATTCGCCACTCATACGGCGACGTTGGCGGCGATGCCAACAAGCGCGGCAGAGGTTACACGCCCTTTTCCTGCCAGAAGCTGCTCACTGAAGCACTGCCTGGACCAGGCCAGTCGCATGGCTGTCCTTACCGGTCATACACGCCCGACAACCTTATGACGCTTCTGCAAGCTGTGGGCGTGAACGACCGTGAGGTGTTGCGAGGAGTGAAGGAGGATGTGGGTCGGCAGCGGTATCACATTGCGTGCAATCGAGTTTTTGAGGCTGCGCACAAGGTGGAGTTGAAGAAGGTGAGTGCTCCCTTATCCTGTGTGTGCGTGCGACTGTTCACTGGCATGCTGACAAGATGCGAATCAGGCCAAAGACGAGTCTTTACTGCCTTCTTCGAATTTTGATACGATATTGCATCCGAACGAGTACTTCAAGCGGAGCTTCGTGCTCAGAAACCTGGGCATGGTAAAGAAGGGCGACATAGGGATCGATGGGCCGAGTCAGGAGAGTGCGAGTCAATGAGACTGAACTGTGACCTAACGATGGTTAAATATCTGCTTGGGATAGCGAGGCGTCTGGCGTTGATCTTCGACAATAACTGTCCATCCGTCGAACGCGAAGATGGTAGCACAGCCGTGCACTTTGACTTCCCTACGTCTCCTGTTGTCTCCTGTACGGCGCCAGCATCTTCTTTCACCTCCTCTCCTTTCGCTGATCATGCCTCGGCCTCTGCACCATTCGTTCCCGCGCCCTTTACCCCAAGCACCTTTCCGCTTTCAATACCCTTTCCATCCGCTACTACCTGCTGACCGCCAACCAGCTCCTCAACCCACCCTGGCACCTTCGGTCGCTTCTCCCATTCCGCCCTCCACTTCGTCTTCCAGCCCTCAGCTTCCGCTGGCAACGCGAACACAGCACTGACAAACCACATCTCCTCCCCAGCCGTCAAGTCGGCACACAACGTCGGTACTTGCGTCCTCGACTCCATCAAGTTGCTGTTGGCATCCACATCACAGATGCCACCTCTACGGCCTTCCGCGGGAAGCAGATCTGTAACGCCAGCAGCGCCAGCGCGGGAAACGATGAGGGCGTCCGCACCCGAGACGAGCGTTCCTTGATCTGTGTCCGAAGGTGAGGCAGGGAGTGGTGTAATTACTCGCCCGTCAGAGGACCGCATGCAGTAGATCGCGAAGCCTCCCTCAGCGCTCTGCAGATCCCGGCCAGTGGTGATATGGTGAACGCGGACATGCCAGCACGGCGCCTCTCCGGTCGGTGGAATCAGCCACGTTCTTACTTTCACGTCGCGCCAGGGCTTCATGCTGGAATACAGCACCGGCCTCCTTTCCTTCTCGATAATTCCGGCATCGTCAACTTCTCTACGCATCTTCCAGATCTCGCCACCGTCGTCACTCAGTGCTAGTGCGGACTCGGGACAGAACTGCTGTAATGTGTAGCCACCCGTCGGCACACTATAGCCAAAAGAGGCAGAGTACGCAAAGTGACCGTACTTCGCCTGTGTGGCTTTGAGAGGGTAATGGCATGTCTGACCCGAAGAGAGGAGGAACGTGTGGCCGCCACTATACACCGTAATGTGCAGAGGTTGCTTGAGCGCTTTCACTATCGGCAGTGGGCTTGGTGACAGCGTGTGAGGGTGTGCTTCTTCGGCGCTCGACCAGAAAGGGTGGCTCTCGGGCTGTGCAAGGCAGGCGAAAGCGAGCATGCACCAGTACGGCGATCCGGGCGAATTGTAGGGCTCGGCTAGGTAGTAGTTGGGATACGTGTAGCCGATATTCAGCATACCATTGGACTGGAAGATATGGTGCTGGTGACTCCACCATCTGAGGTTGTGAAGCACGAGCCCTTTGATCATGCCCCAAGTCAGTGGCGCTGGTGGCTCTGCGGACGCAAATGCAAAGGCAGACCAGAAGGCTATGGTTGCGAACCGATAAGTCAGGCTTCGGCCGAAGGGGATACTGTGCCCAGATGGAGCTTGGTAGTGCACGAAGTCCAGTGCGAAGAGCTGCGCACGACGGAGGAACTCTTTCGAGCGCACAGGATCATCTTTGGCTGCTAGCTTGGCATAAAGCAGCTGCAGATACTGGATCGCGAAGCTGCCGCTATAGTAATCCATCTGCGTATACCCTGCGGGTCCATCGTTCGTCCACCCATCGCCACGGTAGAATGTCTCGAGGTGATTCATATCAGCCTCGATACGATCAGCAGAGTAAGGAGCGCTATTCGCCTTGAGGCCAAGATTCGCGAAGACGCGGAACCAGAGCCAGTTCGTGTTTGGCATCTCCTTGTCATTCATGGAGCCTATCCATGCCGCTACGTTGTCGCGCTCGGCTGTGGAGAGAGGGTCCCAGAAGTGCGAGCCTGCTATTGCGAGAGTGTAGCCAATTGGACAGCTTTCGACCATGCGTTGGTCGAGGGACTCCATGTTGCCCCAAAACTCGGGAGATTTGGGGTCGGTTCCGGCTATGAGACCTTTGGTCCAGAGAGAGGCATTCTTGTACTGGCCGCCTCCAGCGAGGAGTGGTGCAAGACCCCTGCATGCGAGAAGCTACCGTCAGGTCTGCCAGACCTCAATTGAGAGAGTGTGGGAGGCCTTACCATAATGGCCGTGCAAAGCCTTCGATCTGTGCCGCCGTCTCGTCGACTATCACAAAGTTAGTGTCCACGTTCAATTGTCGTACTGGGTTGGCGACTCACAGCGTGCCCCTGTGCCGCCGACTCTCACCAAGGCTCGCTCTGGTGAGAAGCCTGCTTCGAGTGGGTCAAGTAACGATGCACAAGCATCAGCAACATCTTGCCTCGTCTTCAATGGATTACTAGAGAACGGATGGGAAGCGAATGGCTGGTTCGCTTCTGCGGTCTGCGCCGTTGAAGAAGCCATCGCCCTCCAGTGCCACGCGTGGGGGGGAATTATGTCAAGGAAGACCTTCTGGAGGTGAAACAGTGCAGAAGGAGAGTGATGTTACTGGCTATGAGATATTCCAGATAGACTTACGAAATTCTTCCGTGTACTCCTTTGATCAGATGCCGAGACGTGACGTTGTTGTTCGTGTTGCCGACGTCTTGGGTTCGCTTGAGGAGGAGAGGCGGATGAAGTGCCGGGTGAAGTCGAACCGAACGGAGGCTTCACGGTGGAACGCATTGTGATAACATAAAACAGCCACACTGACTATCAAATCTCCAGACTCTCGCCATATTGCGGTCTGAGTGAGAGTCCACTGGAGCAGAGTCGCAACAGAGTTATACTTCAAGGTCGAGAGAGGGAAGCGAGAAGATCTGCGGGCCGACTACGCAACTACAGTGAAGTATCATAGTGGGTGGGACGAAGAGTGACCGTTACATTAGCGATATCCTCTAGTCTTACGCCGAAGTGCCCTGTAAAGCATCTTTCCTCCTTCGCACTGAAATAGTAGCCTTCATAGGCGGCACGATAGCAGTACCCAGCCACTGATTCGGCGGCCGGACGGCCAGCTGCTTGACCTCGTAGTTCGCAAGTACATGGGCTAGTAGAATCTGTGTAACAGATCAGCGCTACGGCGATCACAAGAGGATCTTCAATTGGACGTACCTTGAGTTCATGCTGCACTAAGAACCTCCCAGGACAAGCATGACGTCCATGCCCGAATGTCAAATGATTCTCGCCTGTACTGATCATACTCAAATTCTTCATCTTAACATACTCGTCCGTATTCTGCTCATCCGGATGCTTCGCCTCGTACTCCTCTCTGGGTCTCGAGAATCGGAAAGCATCGTACTCATCCGGATTCACGAAGATCTCAGGGTCATGTTGTCTGCTGTGCGCATTCAACGAGATGAACGAGCCATACGGTGCGGTGAAATTCTCTTCGTCGAAGCGAAGACCCTCCTTCGCGATGACTTTGCGTGCAACGCCGCGTGTTGCAAAGTTGGACACGCGCATACTTTCGCGAATGGCAGAGTCCGTGCGGATGAGTTTGGTCAGGGACTTCTTGTCCCACTTCCCTCCATTCGCCCTGAGAGCGGCCTCGCATTCCTCGCGGATGCCGGAGACGAAGCCTTTCGCGAGGTCGGAGCTGAAGAGATCAAAGACCACCATCGCGACGGTGAGGGTCGTCGTGTGAATGGCTGCGAACTCGATCGGGAGGATGCGACGAGAAAGCATGATCGGGTCTAGCTCTCGTTGGTTGCCGTCCTTTTGCGCAGTATATATTGACCAGGTGATGAAGTCATCTGGGATGTCAACCTTAGCGTCCGGATCCTTGGCTTTGCGGTCGATGTCAGCCAGCCGTTTCGTGATGATTGGCATTGTATGCTTCTTCGTGCGCCAGTAGTGGTAGTGATTCGGGATCGAGAGCACTCGTCCCACGATCGGGTGGAATATGCGTGGAATCAGAGGCATCAAGGCGACCATAGTGATCACATCGATCGCGAAGGCGGCACTATGTTTCAAGAAGTCCTTGTTGCGACACAGAGGCAAACCAACGAAAAGGCGATTTGAGACCCGAGCAATGATGTCCATCATGTTGTCGTAGACCTTGATATCGTGCCACTCTGCAGTGTCGAAACCCCAGGTATCGTCGAGAGCAGTCATGACTTCGTCTGCAATGTCGGGGATGACCCCGTCCATCTTTCGCACGAGGTTCTTGTGGATGACTCGCTCGTGGAAAGGGTCTCCAACCATGAGCTCATGCGTGAAGGCATAGTCGCCCTGCAGTAGGTCGTAGTGGGCAGCTTGAACAGAAGCCACATTGTCTGGGTTGTCCACGAGCCAACGAAGCTTGTTGGAGGGTATTACGATCTCGTGTCTGCCGCTGAAGTCCGGGAATATGTAGCTGACGCCGTTCTTGGAGTACTGTCATGATGAAATTAGTCGAATTACTGAATATCGCCGGGCCAGAACAGCCATGGACTCACGTTCTCGTAGCCTTGCTTCAACCACGCATTCATGTTTGTCAGACTGCCAATCGTGGCCTTGGTGACGGCGAAATAGCCATCGCCTTCTTTGCCTACCCAGGGTAACTCTTTGGGGTACTCCTGCTTCGTAGAAGTAGCGATATAGAACGCCACCAGCGCAACGCTCACAGCGACAAATGCGAGGATTGGGTGGCTCTGCGCCACCTCGAGGATACCCATGGCGGCGAGCAGGTCCTGGAAGAGACTTGACTAGCGTGCCTTGCAGGAAGACTTACTGCGCGATGGTATGATAGTTCTTGAGGAGCTGAAGTGATGGAGTCAACAGTAGAATATGTGGTCAATCAGCCGCGCATCAGCTCTCGCGGAAGCACAACGATCCGACAGGATGCTCGGGGCCAACCACAGATGACGAAGCATCCCTGCCAGTCATCTAGGGCGGCCAGGAATCCTTCACCGTGCACTCACGATACTCTATTCAGCTACAGCGTTACTCTGGGTTTAGCGAGCAATATATTCGAAGTGGGGTGCATCTGGACGTCGAGGTGTCAGCCAAGCGAGCACGAGCTTATGGTCACACAGCATTTACGATACCGAAATGGGAATAACGTAGGATCGGTGGAGGAAGGGAGAACAGTGAGACGACATGGTCAATGATGCGAACTGTACACTATGTGCCTATGTACAACGAAGCAAAAACTCCCGTGATGCCAAAGTAGCCAACCCCGCTGTAGGTGGGTATCTCCTCAACCCAAACTCCATGCCCAATCCGAACCCGAACCGCGATGCTGCGATGCTTATCGCTTGCCTTCCCGTATGCCCTAATTTCTGAGCAAGCACAGCGACCAGACGCACCCACAACCTCGCCTGCGCGAGAATCGATGCGTAGAAGTGCCACGGCCATCAGCAACCATGGCGGCGCTGCGCTTCAGCTCCCTCAGTCGTAAATCATGTTACTCGCCTACACAGATAGAATGTGGCCACCCTTGCCCTTGTATTTCTGTAATTCCAGGCCCACCTCTCTCATTCTCTCGCAGCCCTTACCAGGCTTGACTTTGTAGGGCTTCTCGGGTTTGGCAGCAGCCTTCGCGCAAGCTTTCTGATAGAGCTTCTCCTTGCGTCGCAGTCGCTTCTTCTCAAGTCCCTTGACA
Organism: Cryoendolithus antarcticus; assembly: GCA_002077065.1. NCBI lineage: Eukaryota > Fungi > Ascomycota > Dothideomycetes > Cladosporiales > Cladosporiaceae > Cryoendolithus > Cryoendolithus antarcticus. Next base: position 626,839 of record NAJO01000004.1, on the reverse strand, counting down.
ATGTCAATCGCACCTCGCTTTTTGGGTGCATCGCCATCCTTAGCTGTATCAGAGTCATCGTGGGCCTGTAGACGTGCCATGCGACTGATCAGGAAGCCGCCACTGCGAGGCAGCGAAGCAGTGTGCGTTGCGTGACTCGGTCGAGCAGCGAGTCCATGCATCGGCACGGTCCTGTTAAATGCAGAAGGCGATGTTCGTCGAGTGTTCGGCGGTGAAGTCATTGGCGCTCCGTGTGCAGGTGACAGGGTTCGCTTAGGCGAATGTCCGAAGAGCTTGCGAGCTGGCATTGGCGAACGACCACGAGCTGGTGGCGGCGGCGAGCGGCAGATTGACCTGCGCACAGGAGCAGGTGACTTTGCTCTGGGAGCAGGCGACTTGTGTCGGATGGCTGTTGGTGCTGGGGAATGGTGGCGGGCAGGTGCAGGCGACCGATGCCTCGTTGGAGGCGGAGGGGAGCGAAGGCCCTTACTCCTACGACGGAACGGTGCTGGCGACTTACGTCTTGCTGTGCCGTGAAGTTCATCAAGATCTCCGTGAACCATCGCCTCCGACTCGCTCTCCTCGGGGTCCTCAATATCCTCGTCGTCTTCCTCATCCATCTCAGGATCCGAGGTCGGAAAAGTAGGATCGATGTCTTGTGGCGCTGGCTTATGCTTGGCTGCCTCACGTTGCTTCATACAATTGATGTAAGCTTGCTCCATCGGTCGGTCCTCGTCGAGTGTGCCGCAGACGAAGTCCGTGGAGTCAGGTAGATCCGGCGTCGGTGGACGGTCAATCTGCACAGCACCGGACCGTGATCTCGTGCGAAGCCGAGGATGCCTTCGCTTCGGCCGGGGAGATGTTCTGCCAACATCGATCGAGTCGATGGAGGAGCCAGACTCGACACGATCAGCTCTGATATGTGTTGCCATATGTTCTAGCTGATCTGTGGAAGTCGCGGCGGTCGACATGCCACCAGGCTTCCACCATTCGTAATCGCTGCCATCGTCTTCGGAGTCGGAACTAGCAAAGCCCTTTTCATTGTCTGAATGGAAACCAACATCAGACTCATCATCGTCGTCAGCTTCATCATGTACTGCTTCCTCGACATCATCGTCTTCAGCATCATCGTCCTCGTCCTCTTCGCCATTTTCTAACAGATCGTCGTCATCGAGGTCCGCATCTTCGTCTTCCTCTAACGCTTCTTCTTCGGCCTCCTCGGTGAGCTTCCTGATGACGTTCTCCTTCTTCAGTGTATCGTTCACTGTCAAGCGCATACGATGACATGTCGACTCTTGCACCCAGCCTTCATGCTCCTCTTCGCTATGTGCGAACTCGTGGAAGCGCGTAGACTCAGGGCCGGAGTCGTCGGAGTTGTGTGACATCCTTCTAGTCATCGTCGCCGGCGTGGCTGGCTCAACATTGATACTTGGCGAGTGACTTTTGCGCAGTCTGACTGGCGATGCGTGCGTGACTGTGCTGTCTGAGCCACGGTGAACCTTCTCAACAGTGGGTCTTACCAGAGGCATCGGCCGACTCTGTGGTGGAGCAGGACTAGCAGGTCGCTTGGCACCTTCAGTAGCTTTGCCTTCTTGGCTTGCACGCATGGGACACGCAAACTTGATCATGCATCTCCGCTTTGGAGGCGATGCGGGCTTTGTCTCTGTTGGTGGCGGGACTGGAGCAACGGGCTTCGGCTGCTCTTTCTTGCCACATGCAAACGATATGCAGCGCTTACGACCCAGTTCTGCCTCGACAACCTTCTCTAGTGGTGCTATTACAGGCGCTGGCTGTGCTGCAAGCGTTTCGAGGCCGAGGATCTGTGGCTCGCCAGCAGGCATATTCCCACCAGGACCAGCGATATCCCTGGCGGACGTGGGCGACAATGGTGGGCTGACTGCTGGAGACGGCATGCTATGTCCATCGTCGCTTGTGAGTTCGGCGGTAGACGCTGCACTCGGATTGCTCCAGGTAGATACTGTACTCAAGCCGCGACGAGGCAGATGTCTATGCTCTTCGTCCTCGGTGTGCTCGGTCTCGGAGTGTAGCTGACGTGTGAGCAATGACTCGCGACGAAGCCAAGGTGCTGGGAGGGCCTTCGAGTATGGGGATGGAACCGGGAGTCTGGTGCTCATTGCTGAAGGCCAGAAGTATCCTTGCTGCTTTTCGTCTGGCGGCTCGTCCACGTCTGCAAGCAGCTCTTCACCATGGTCGAGGCCTGCACCAGAGGCAGGCGGTGGCGATGACCGAACGATGCTGTGTCCGTCCATAATGCTGACGGAAAGATTGTTCGCTCGTGGGGAAAGAGACGTTCTGGAGCGTGGCGTTGCAGATCTGAATGTGTTGAATTATAAGTGTCCTCCGGAATGTGCGCAAGAGCGCAAGGTGCGACCCAGAGGGCCTAGTGGTGCTATAAGAGGCGACACATGGCGTCGTGAATAGATGCGGCGGTAGACGCTTGATGGGTGCTGCAGAAGAGTGTCGCAGTGAAGAGCACCTTTCGAATAGTGTCAGCCAACTGCGGTCAACGTGCCGCGTGCTGCGCGTCAAGGCGAAGAGAAGATCGTAGACATACTAGGCCAGTGTAGACGTGTGTAAGAAAAGAACCAACTCGAAGAAGGTGGCTATGCCAAAGGGTGTGGCAACGCGCTGACACAGCAGATGGTGAGTGTGAAACAGTCAGGTGCGACGACGAGAACCACGACGCTGCCCACCGCTCGCTCGTGCAAGTGCGTGAGTTCACCTTCCTCTAAGGAAGTAATGACGAGAGGAGTTCACCGGCAACTTTGTACTGGAGCCGGTGCCGGTCGTCAGTTCACTGCATTCGAATTGGTGGCACGGTTCGGCGTGGGGCGAGTGGGCGTGCGAAATTTGGGCGGAAGGGCGCTAGCACTGAAACGTCCGATGCACCGCGGCGCGAAGGCAGATGACAACAAAGGACTCGAGACTCGTTCACGCAAGGTCCGCTGAGGAAATGATTCATTGGGCACAAGGCGATTGTGATCGACTGTCACCTACAACCAGGTCGGAAAGGTCGAATGTCTCATGTGTCGCACCTTCTGCGTTGCATCGAAGTGAGGAACCTCGACGTCATGGCTTTGATTTCCAATTGCAAACCCTGATTTTCTTGTGCATCTCCAACCGCCGTTCGACCTCTCCAACTCCCACAAAAGACGTACCTCGAGCTCCCACGGCGCCAGCACGTGATGTCAATTACGCCGTGATGCAACAGCCGTGGGAATGTCGTCTCCACTTGCAGCTTTTGACGTGAAGCGCCGCTACTGCACTCGAGAATTTAATCGCGCAATCGCGCGGCCAAGCGGACAGTGACACTGGGGTAATGAGTAGCATTCCAGCTGCTACACCGACCAAAATGTTCCGTTCACCGCACCTCTGTGCTTCTTAGCAACACAGACCGTTGCCATGGATCACCGGAAGGTTCGCTCAATGCAACTGATGACCAAAAGAGATAATTCCGAAGCGGAACTGCCCGATGCTGCACACCCTCAATTTTCGAATGGTACAGCATCGGTCCGCAATGCACGAGCAGAGCTTGAGTCTAGCCCCCGGCAAGACGAGTATTCTGCTGCAGTCACCAATTGAACAGACGCGTTGCGATCCCGCTTCACTGCATAAGCCCTTTCGAACTACAGCGTGACCTTCTTGTGGGGGTCAACTACTGCAGTACATTCCGCAAACGTCGTCGAACACCTTCAGCTACTACTGTATGCATGCATGCATACCCCCACCGCCGACGCCGGCTCAACCTTGCGGCTGGTGTCATCGCGCCAATGGAGCGCGGGGAAGTGGGATGCTTGTTTCACGGCATTGCGTATTGCGCACCTCTTCGTGTCTTCGACTATGCCAGATCTTAGCCGTGCACCGTGGAGATACACGGCACTTGGGTTGCATCCACCAGGTGCATAGCAAAATAGTCGTCCCAGGGAGCACACACATTCCATCGCTCTACCAACAGAAGATGTTTTGTGCTACATCATTCACACGCTGAGTGATTGCAATCGTGTTCGGCCAGGTGAGCTATATGAGATTGAGGTCGCAAAGTTTCTACCTTCGGATGTGTAAGTCGTGGTTTCCTCTGCAAGATTCCGAATACCCAGTGGCGAGCGCGATGTCCACTGGGCCTCTGAGCACTGCTGGACTTCTTCACCAGTCACCTTCAGCCTGACTCAGTAGCTATAAGCTACATTGATTGTGGCGAAGCTCGGCGCCTCAGTCAGTAGTGCGCGCGCTGCACCTCATAGGTTTTAAAAACGAAACAATGGAGCCTTGTGCAGAACAACGTGCCTTGGTACCATCCTCCAGGCTCATCATGGTAGATTCAGGAAGCAAGCGATGAACGGCGCCGGCTTCAGTCTTACGCCTCTATTCATGAAGCCTTACACGTGAAAGCACTCACACGACGCCAATGAAGTTTTACTGGCGTACGTGCTCAAGTGTAAGAGGCTGCCTTCGCCCAGGCCGAAAGAAGCACCTTCGTTAGTAGCGAGAGCCGAGAAGAGCATTGATGTTTGTAAAGTGCATAGTCATGGTCGACATGGATGAGCACAGCACGCCTTACACCTACACGCCCTTAACGAAAGGCGAGATTAGACTCCTCGCTTTGTCACCAGGCGACGAACATGATCAGCTACAAGGCTCCTTCAAGGTAGTCTCGCTCGAACGTCCGCCGCCTTATCGAGCCATCTCGTATGCTTGGGGTGATGCTGTTCTTTCTCGGAAGGTCATTGTGGATGAGCGTCAACTCAATATTACCTTGTCGCTGGAGGGTGCGCTTCGCCGTCTTCGGAGCAAAAACGATGAGGTGATCCTCTGGGCTGATGCGGTTTGCATCAATCAGAGCGACCTGAACGAAAAGGCCAGTCAGGTCATGATGATGTTTAGCATATTCGCAAAATCGCAGTCGGTTGCAGTCTGGCTGGGTCCAATGACGCCCGATGATGCTGATGCTTTCTGGATCATGCAACACTTCGACTCTATGCTCCGCGAGTTGTCAGATGATGACATAGAGGGCCCTCAGGAGACAGCACTTGCCTTCCTCGATCGAGCGCACACGAGTCCAGGCAACTGTCGTGCACCTAGGTGTCGATGTTGTGGGTGTGGTCAGCAGAGCTCATATAACGGACTAGAAAGCATTCGCATCGGGATGGAGGCTGTAGCACAGCTGATGAGCAGACCTTACTTCTCCCGTTTGTGGATCGTGCAAGAACTTGTGGCTGGAACTCGGCTACTGCGGACGAATATTGGCCAGCGAATCAAAGTGTTTCACGTACCGATGGACATGACTACCAGGCTGTACTGCGGCTCCCACCACATAGCATTGGCGAGTCTTATCGACGTCATCGGCTGCTATAAGCGGCTACCAGCGTTCACGTTGAGAACGCCCTGGAATCCAGCAGCGGACCGCGTGGTTCAACTGAATCAACTGGTGCTCACTTTCCAGTCCGGTGATGCGCACGATGTCCATTTGCTTGAGACCATGTTTGCAGTGAAGGATATGGCCTGTGCCGACCCGAGGGATCGCGTCTATGCCCTTCGCGCAATGACTGGCATCGACAAGATCGCCAGCCTGAACCCTGCCTACAATATATCGACGACGGTAGTGTGGGAACATTTGGCTATCTACCTACTCACGACATCCGGTGCCACGCACTTTCTGTCGCCAGCTGTAGTTTTAGCGTTAGCTGGCGTGTCTAGGGAGAATTCTTTGGGGGGTATCAGGCATTCGCTTCCTACGTGGGCGCCGGACTTTGAATGTCTATCGCATCACTCGGATTTCAAGCACCTAGCCTACGTCTTCATTCCACCAGGTTCAGCTGGTGGGTTTGAGCCGTTCGACGCGATGTATAACACTACCTCCAATGGGATTTTGCAAGTATGTGGACGAATCATTGATCGCATCATATCAGTACTTCCAGGCTCGAGCCTTGCAGCTCCTGAAGGTCACATGGAGATGAGCAGTGTAGAGCAGTGGATCGCATCATTCCTCATACCGTGGTCTGAACGGTGCCATGACTTTCTTGACGCCGAAGTTACATCTGCTGCAGCTGACTGCCTACGCTCCCGCACATTCCTACGACAGGGCAGACTGGACTATGCCGACGCAGATGAACTGATCAGCTTACGGGAACTGGAAACACGATTTGGTAGTCGCGATGTCACTCCACCACAGTCCAGCCGCCTAGACTCCGTCCGTGTTCTTCAAGATCTCAAAGTAATAGAATTTAGATCCGACTATCATACGAGTGACTATCGTGCTGGCAAGGTTTGGATCCGCAGCCTAGGCTGGGACTGTTTCCGGATCTTGGCCTGCACAGCTCACGGCCGAGGTTGCTGGGTTCCAAGCTCATCTGAGGTTGGCGATGTCGTCTGTGTGCTTCAGGGAGCACCCTACCCCTTCGTTCTACGGCCCTCTGATTCTGGCCGATATAACATCGTTGGCGATGCTTACGTACATGGCATCATGGACGGCGAAGCATGGACGGATGATGCAGGAAACGTTGAGTTCATCCAGCTTGTGTAGTGCCCAATACAGTGTCTTTCATGGGAGAGCGTCAGCGAAAGCTTCGATCGATCTACTTCCGCGCAAGTGTTTTGCGGAACACGCAGCGACCTGACTGTGCAAAGACTTGCGCACAATGTCAAAGGGGGAGCACATCACCAGTACCTAGAGATATCCCAGCCAAGGACAAAGCATCAGCTATCTTCGCTCTCAGCTTCGGCAACAAGACCCTCGACATGCTCCTCTAAGAAAAACGTCACGCTGAACTTGTGGCGGCATACCCAAGGTCGCTGCCCAATAGCCCTAAAATCTCGTCCCGCGCTCTGCAAAGCTAAGCAGGGACATACACGTGCACTTGTCACGTTCCAGTACATATCGTGGGTCACTTCGGCCTCGTCCAGGCCGCTTTGCCATCCTAGAGACGTGAAGTGGCATTTCAACCCATTCATCTTTATGGAACCGGACATCGGCCGCGCGAGCCGGGTGTCCGGCATGTTGTGTAGGCACAGGAGCAAAGGCAGCCACAGCATTCTTGTGATACGTAGCATTGTGGATGGTGTGCATTCATCACTGCAGTAACGCGAGGCCTGGAGACACGATTGACGAAGCTGGAGCTCGAGGAGCGGGATGCCTGCTCGTACGACTAAGACACAGTCCGTGATGGAGATTCTGTTCAAGGTATGATGATGCGTCTCGAGAAATCCCATCAGCGAGTCCAGGTTGTCGTCGAAGCAGAGTTGTTGCAGGTCCAGACAGCGAAGATTTGGCAGCCGTAGTTCGCTAAGCTTTTTGCCCATAGGCTTCAAAGAGAATGGGCTGCACGTCATGATTAAGTGGTCGGCCTTTTGTACAAGTCTCGAGGCGCCCAGGATGAGACGAAGCTGCTCTTCGGGCTTGTCTCGATTACTGCGACTTGGGCTCAGTACGCCCCGTAGAGACTGAACCAGGGGAAAGAGCGTGGCTTCGGCGACGGCGTGGGAAGTAAGTCGGAAAGCAAAGAAGTCTGCTGTGGGTATGCCATAGCTGGAAAAAAGAGCTCTGCCTATGAGTGTAAGCATCTCTACCGGTAGACCTCCGAGGCTGGCAGAGGCCGGAACGTTCGACTGCGATAAGTCCTGCATCATAATCTCCTCTGGTATGGGCTCGGTCGCTTTCGAGTCTTCGGCTTCGAGTGCGTGCGGCATGGCGATGATGTAGCAGAATTTTCTTCGATCTTTGCAGGCGGCCAGGAGGACGCGAAGCGTCGGAAAGGACGTGGACGGTGGGATTCACGTACGAGAGCGAGAAAGACTTATCTTAAGTGATGTGCCTACGTATGGTGCAAGTCTCGAGGGTCGTCCCGAAGCAATGTCTGCTGGCCGCCAGTGCAGGCCCTGTGGAAGGTCAGCCAAAATACGAAGTCCAGCAAAGTCTCTTGCTGGGACCCACACAGAAGTACGACTCGAGACTACAGCCAGTGAATATCAGCAGACTTGGTACAAGATATACACACAACTTACATACACCCCATCATCTCTAGCCCTGCCACCTTAAAGCTTACTGACAAAGCCACTCTTATCAATCTTCACCAAATACTCCTTCCCGATATCCTTCACGCTCGTCACACCAGCCAACCCCATACACAACCTCACCTCATCCCCCAACAACCTCAAACACAACTCCACCCCCTCCTGCCCCTTATAAGCCAGCCCCCAAAGCACCGGCCGTCCAATCCACACAAAGTCCGCCCCAAGTGCCAACGCCTTGAACACATCCGTCCCATGCCTCACCCCGCCATCAACATGCACCGGGATCCGTCCAGCCACAGCCTCCACAACCTCCGGCAGCGCATCCAGCGTCGCCAGCGCGCCGTTCAGCTGCCGGCCGCCGTGGTTCGAGACAACAATGCCGTGAACGCCGTGCTGCACCGCTAAGGCAGCGTCTTCACCCGTTGCGACACCTTTGATCCAGACCTGCATTTCCGGCTCGCACTCCTTCTTCAGCCAGGCAATGTCGCGGTCCCAGGAGAGTGTCGGGTTCGCGGCGTGGGAGTGGAACGTTATCGGACCTGTGGGAGGGACTCGCGCTTTACCGTCGTGGTAGCCAGCTGTGCTCGACGCCCTCTTAGGCGGGCTAGGCCGCTTGGCCTCGTCGCCTCCGGTGTGGCCGGCGACTTCTTGCGCGGCGGAGTCGTCCTCAGCGAAATTGGCGATCTTGAAATGAGGTGGGAGTTTGAACTGGTTCCTTATCTCCATGTTCCTTCGTCCGAGGAAAGGTGTATCGACTGTGAGGAAGACGGCTTTAAAGCCCGCTTTCTTCGCTCGTGAGATGAGCTTCCGGCTATGCTCCCTCTCCTCAAACAGGTACAGTTGCAGCACATTCGGCACCTCGCCACTCTCCTCCGCAACCTCCTCCAGCGTCGTCGTGGCAAAAGAACTCAATCCCATCGCCACGCCCATCTTCCTACACGCCCGCGCTGTAGCTTTCTCCCCGTCGCTGTGAGCTAGACACTGCATCGCTGTCGGCGCCACGCCGATCGGTATGCTGTTTGTATGCCCAAAGATGTCAACGGAGGGGTCTATGGATGAGACATCCCGGAGGACCCGGGGCCTGATGCGGTATTTGGCATAGGCGGAGAGGTTTTCTTTGAGAGTAGAGCCCGAGTCGGCGCCTTCATTGTAGTAGTCGCGAGTCTGCTTGTCCATGCGGGTGTGGGCTATGGCTTCTAGTTCGGCGATGGTGAGGCAGTTGAGGTCGTGGGGGTCGTTGGAGGGGGCGGCCATGGTGGCGGTTGTGATGTGGTAGTGGTCTGACTGGGGAGTAGGATGGGAAACGGATTCCGACGGGGTTGTGCTGGGAAGCAGAAAGATGAGGGAAGTGACTTTACCAGATCTAGATTATGGGAATAAGCTATGCAATTTTCTACGATTGAGTAGCATTCTCTATGACGATCTCTCCTCGGCAGATATTGCATAGTCCGAAGGCTAGAAGCTGTCATATCGAATACTTCACAATGCCGCTCTGACGTACATGGCATTTGTGGAGACATCGAGGCGCGGGGGAGCGGAGGCCAAGACGCGGCAGGAAGGCTTCGATCTCGATATGCGTGGGCTGGACAAATCCATGATATGATGTGTGGCGAGGCACTTTGCAAGTCTAGAAGCGCTGTCCAAAGTGGAAGAAGGGTGTTCAGGTGCAAAACTAAGTTGTCGGGTAAGTGCGGCCGCGCGAAGTGATGTCTCGCCTCGGAGACAATGCAACTGGAGTGGTGAATTATTCACATTGCTTGCTGCCAATCTACGCAAAAGGGGGTATCATATCGCACTCATCACGTCTCCCACTCCCTCTACATGTCTTTCACTCTCCTCCCACCATCCCCTCGTCGGGCCACTCAGATCAAGAAATCGTATTCCCCCATCTGATCCCCGGCCTGCCTCTGCTCACTTCCAAGGGCCGACCTAGATCTGCACCTAGCAGACCATCCAGACCTGCCGCGACAGCAGTCGATGCCAGTAATGGAGGCTTGTCAACCTCAATTCCACTGTCCCGATCGCCGAAGTCACTGCTCTCCAGACTCCCTGTTCCTCGTCCATCGCCACCGACGCCTTGCCAAACGTCCAAAAACCCGAGGGTTTGCTGTTCTGCGATGTCGGGTTGTAGTAGTGTCAAGTCTTCATCGTCATCCGCAGCGCCGGGTCTAGCGTCGTCTGCGCTGTCTGGCGGGTGCAGCGCGTCGTCTTGGTCGTGCCCGTTAGCTAGCACGCGGCCTCCAAGCTTAACATCAGAAGTCTTGACGTGATAGTCCAGCGCCCTTCGCCCTTCTCGAAGCATGTCTTCCGCCGCGAAAGTGCAGCGTTTGAGACTCTGGTTCATCATCTGGCTCTGCACCAGCAACTCCTTATGCCTTTCCAAGTCTCTTCGCAACCTCTCTTCGTCCTTAGCCAGCCGCGCCGCATCTCTCGCACTGCGCAACCGCCGCGACGGAGACATGGCGCTCGTCTCGTTGGAAAACACGCTCGAACTCTCGTCATCATCCTCGGAGTGACTAGACCCGTCGTAGATATCTGTGAAGCCCGAGGGTAGCCCGAAGTCCGCATCGTAATCGCCTGGCTCGGCGTCCTCATCTGCTTCGCCTACTGCGCTGAGACCTTCGCTTAGCCGTGCTGTACGGTCATCGAAGCGGCCTGCTCTTGACAAACGACGGAAGCGCTTAAGCTCAGATTTTTGTCGGCGCACTTCACGTTCAAGGCTGGCGTTGATGGCTAGTAATGACGAGTTGGAGATCTCGAGGTCGAGGAGTTTGCGCTCGCGGCGAGCGTCGGAGGCCAGGTCGGAGAGCCCTTTCGTTGGAGAGAGCGGAGACTCAGCGGGCTTGGTCTGTGTTTGCAAAGAGAGAGGCGACGGAGTGTTGGCCTGTGGCTCTAGCGTTGTTGCTGAGCGCCGTCGCGGCTCTTGAGAGGCAGGTGAGTCCAATGAGGACAGGCTGGGTGACTTGCGATGTGGTGTCTGCTCGCTGCTGACTGTGCGAGGTGCGATCGGCCGCTGTGCACCCTCGAGAGCCTGTGGCGAAGGCAGTGGCGAAGGTCGAGACCCGAAGATCTGCGAGGCACCTTTGCGGTAGGAGAGGTGGATGTTCTCCTTGCTTGGAGATGGAGATCGAGCTGTAGCGCTGTGTCGTGGGAGAGTCGCGAAGAAGGGCGAGGTGCTGGACACTGTGCTCAGCGCAGGCGACAGTATGGGAGGGCTGTTCAATGGGCCAGATGTTGGGTCCGTCCTTGCACGAAGTCCCGAGGCTCGCGCATCGGAGACGATTGACGACGGTCGTGAGGATTTGCGTGTAGCTGTGACTCCGTTCGTACCCTCATGCTGTCCATCCGCATAGAAGAATGCCGCAGGTTTCTTCACCTCGACTTTCTTCGGTGCCGGTTCGAGGTTGCGCGCCTCGCTAGCATGAAAGAATCGACTGTCGATACTTCCCACTGCCTGACTACTCAGATCGATAAAACCAGGCGATGTAGTCAAAGGCGATCGCGCTCTGCCCGCTCCACCGATCAAGCTCTTGGCCGTGTCGCGCGACCTGACCCGATGCTCGACACGCCATCGCCACCCCGATCGCTCGTCACGCTTGCCCGTCCACTGATCAAGCTTGGCGACTGCCCTCCGTCCACCGGCGTTCCAGATCCCTCCACTCTAGTCTTTCGCGTCGAAGATCGCGGCGTGACATTGCCTAGGTCCTTCACGGGCGTCTCGTCCTTCCTCGGCGGTGTAGCTCGCGCATTCAATGTTCCCGCGAGTGCATCTTGCCTGACTGTAAGCGGTCGCCTAACCGCTCCACTTGGCGACGAACTAGGGGCAACAGCTACGCGTGGTGCTAGGGGTGTCCGTGGTGTCCGATTCGAAGCAAGTGTAGGTTTGAGGGTGCGGCCGTCTGTCGCAGGTCGATGGGTAGACATGGAGCGCTACGTCGTGTCATGTCTTCATGTGTCGCGCGGATCTGGGTCGGTTATTGGTGTCGTCGCAGTCCATGCTAATCACCAAGTCGCCTCGTCGCAATGTTGACTCGCCGCCCAAACAATTGATGACGGAGTGGAATGCATGGGGATGCATGTCATTGTCGGGGGTGTGTAGGGATTATGCCGACACCCCACAGTACGGTAGTGACAATCGCGTGAGCGTCGCGTAAATATGCTTTCTACACTTCGATGGACGTGCATAGCAAGCAAGTGCGATCATGAGTGGCGACGTACAGGCACTAGACATACTGCATATATCATGGAGTATCTAGAATGCCTCGCCACAACGAAGACCTCGCCGGCGAGGCTCAGGCGGCAATCGATCAGGCCGCAGCACCGGCAGCGAGCCAGCATCATACCCTGAAGTACCACCTGCTAGGCCCTTCCTTGACCAAGTCTGGCCAAGATGGCGTGGATCAGAAGAAGGTCTCCGAGATCATCTACAATGCCTCCAAGGGAAGCCGGTACTTCAACAATGAGGAGAACAAGGACCGCAATCTGACAGTCAAGATCAACCGCATCTTGGCCAAGAAGCGCGAGCTTGAGCGTGTAGAGGCGCAGGGAGGCCTCAAAAACGATCTACGAAAGGCAGATGAGTATATCGCTGAGCTGGAGCTGAGTCGGGAGCTAGACCAGGTGCTGGTGCACATGGACTGCGATGCCTTCTACGCCGCCGTCGAAGAGCTAGACCACCCAGAGCTTCGCGATGTCCCCTTCGCAGTCGGCAAAGGCGTGCTCACAACTTGCAACTACCACGCCCGTAAGTTCGGCTGTAGGAGCGGCATGGCTGGCTTCGTCGCCGACAAGCTCTGCCCCGGCTTGATTCACATACCTCTGAACTTCGACAAATACACTGCGAAGGCGAAAGAAGTCCGCGCAGTCCTTGAGCGCTACGATTCACGCTTTGAGAGTGCAAGTCTAGACGAAGCCTACCTGAACGTCACGGCCTACTGCGAGGAGCACGACATGTCTGGCGAAGATGTCGTGAGCCAAATGCGCGCCGAGGTCTTCGAAGAGTGCAAGATCACCATCTCAGCGGGTATAGCTGCGAACGCCAAGCTAGCGAAGATCTGCAGCAATATCAACAAGCCCAATGGGCAGTTCTTCCTGCCCTCAGACCGCGCTAGCATCCTAGCCTTCATGCGCGATCTGCCAACGCGAAAGGTGAATGGTGTAGGCCGGGTCTTCGAGCGCGAGCTAGATGCCATAGGCGTCAAGACTTGCGGTGACATTTACGCCCAACGGCAATACCTCCGTGGTCTGTTTGGCGAGAAAGCATTCGAATTCCTCATGTCCATACACCTCGGTCTCGGCCGAACGAATGTACAGCCAGCTGAGGAGCACGAGCGCAAGAGCGTAGGCACGGAGAGTACATTCCACGACATGGAAGATCCTACTGAGCTGCGGGAGAAGCTACGCTGGATCGCCGATGAGCTCGAGAAAGATCTGGAGCGTACGCAGTTCAAAGGCCGCACATTGGTGCTAAAGATCAAATTGCACAGCTACGAAGTCTTCACGCGGCAATTCCAGCCTCCCAAAGCGGTGCACAAAGCCGATGACCTCTACAACTTCGGCCTCCAAATGTTCGAGAAGATCGAGAAAGAAATCCCAGGCCTTAAACTCAGACTCATGGGCCTCCGCTGCACGCATCTCGTATCTATGAAGAAAGGTGAGCGAGACTTCTTTGGCCGCTCCCGGCAGACTTCCCGCGGCTCGCGTGAGCCATCTCTGGACCGCAAAGCGAGCTCGGGTGAGCTCGATTCCGAAGGCTGGCAAAAGTGGCCCGACGAAGAATTCGAAGCCGCCGCCCGCCTCGAACAGCAAGACGAGATGGAAGAACTCGAGCGCCTCTCCCAACAAGACCCTCACATGCCATCCGAAGACTCCGAGCGCAAAGCCTTCGAAGTCCGCAAACACGACAACGGCTTTGCCTGGCGTCTGCTCCTCGAGGAAGAACGCGCGAAAGAGGAAGACGAAAACCGGGCTAGGAATCCGTTGCCAGAGCAGTGGGATTGCCCTATCTGCTCGGTGCCGCAGAATGCCGATGAGAGGGCTTTCAACGCGCATATCGATGCTTGTCTGTCGCGGCAGACTATCAAGGAGATCGTGCATACCGTTGAGCCTGTGGCGCAGGTGGCGAGTCCGGTGATGCTGCCGCCGTCTAGTACAGCGCGGCGGAAACGAGGGAGGCCGCCGTCAGGCGGGGGAGGGGGAGAGGAGGTGGGTGAGAAGAGGGCGCGGAAAGCTTTCTTCGCCTAGCTTCTTCCCTCGCACTAGATGATGCGTACCTACATAACACCATGTCATGCATCGCTACGTACACACAAGCCATGCGACCCGTCTGCGAAGTCTTACCATTTACTATCCAGCTTCTTCAAAAACCGCCCCACGCCCTTCTCCACTCTATCCACTCGTTCGTTGACTTTGTACTTTCCTCCGCCTCCCTCCTGCCCTGCCGGCGCCGCTTGGCCCAGCCCCACAATCCCCGGCTTCGCCCCATGGTTAGCCTCCGGGCCTGTAGGTCGGTAGAGCTGAGCGTGCACATCATACCCCTGCTGCTGCTGCGGTGGACCAGAGGTAGCTGTGTAGCTGTAGGAGCTATATCCCGCGATCTGCGCGGCTTGATGCTGGGAGGCGAAGTGCTGGGGCTGCTGAGGTTGCTGAGATTGCTGCTGCTGGGGTGGGAAACCGGGGGATTGAAGAGGTGTGTGGATGCCGTAGGCTGGTGGGGCGGAAGGGGTGGGTGGCTGTTGTTGTTGGTGGGGTTGGGGTTGTTGCGCGTTGTTGTAGGCTGGGAAGCCGGGGGATTGCAGGCCTGGGGACTGGATACTCGGCCCGAAGCCTGGGGATGGGGCGTAGGGCGCGTGTTGGGTGGAGGGGTAGGAGGCGAATTGCTGGGTTGGGACACCGCCGTAGATGGATTGACGATTGAAGGACTGTTGCGTGGGTGGAGGGGAGATGGGTTGGGAAGATGTCGGTGGGGGGCCAAAGGAGGGGTGCTGATGTAGGGGTGAAGGTCCACCCGTTGGAGGTGGCGGAGGCGGTGGCAGCCCACCGGACGAGGGTATGCGTTGAGCTTGTGCCGGAGAA
This sequence comes from Cryoendolithus antarcticus, assembly GCA_002077065.1. Classification (NCBI taxonomy): domain Eukaryota; kingdom Fungi; phylum Ascomycota; class Dothideomycetes; order Cladosporiales; family Cladosporiaceae; genus Cryoendolithus; species Cryoendolithus antarcticus. Next base: position 611,758 of record NAJO01000004.1, on the reverse strand, counting down.
GCTGTGGTTGGTGGACCTGGGAGGTGAGATATCGAGGGTTGACGCTGTTGTTGCAGCGGTGGCGGACCTGGGAAGTAGGAGCCTTGCGGTGTGTTCTGTAGGCTGGAGTTGTAGGCTTGCGGCGCTGAGGCGTACTGCGTCGTGGGGTGACCGGTGTAGGAGCCGGCGCCGCCATTCTCTTCTGGGGGTGGCGGCGTCTTTTCTCGGTATGCGATCGGCTCCGGGGCACTTGGTGCCGCTGGGTTGTAGGCCAGCGGAGTTGGAGCTTGCTGCTGCTGTGGAAGCGGCGAAGGCGCCTTGGCGCTATTGCTCGCTGGCGTTGGCGGTCCAGGGAACGAATGTGTCGACGTGGTGCTCTCTGCCCGCGGTGGGAAGTGTGCTCCAATCGCTGTCCGCTCCAGCTGCTGCACGACTGGACTCATCGAGTTGCCGTGCTCGGGTAGTGCAGCCTGCTGAGTAGGAGGCGCATCTCGGATTTCGAGCTTGTCCGAAGGCAGTACGCCCTTCAGATGGCCCAGTAGTAGTGCAGCATCCTTCTCGGTCCAGAGGTACACGTCGATCGTATGTATCTTGTACAGGTACTTCTGCTCGTTCCTCTCATTGTAGCTCGGCAGATGCCACTCTTGCTGACTCTGCACTGCGGGAGCATTCACCGTCACTGTGAAGAGCGCAGGCTGCTTGTGCGAGTATCGTATGCTGCTCACGTTGCTGAGCATCCCGTGGAAAGCATCCTGATCTGGGGTGCCGGCATGATTTGCGATCTCGAGCTTTGCCCGCGATTCGGCTGCGTTGTGGTAGAGGTAGACGTAGCTTCCCTGTGAGAAGCGATGATGAACTGGCTTCGTACTCGGGTCATTGAAATAGTAGTGAACGTCCGCGAAGCTGTCTTGACAATGAGTGAGTGACCCGTGCTCTACAAGAAGGGAAACCCTTACAGCGTGGTCAGAAGGCTTTCGCCTGGTATCGCGGGCATTGCACTTCTACTGCGCCCGCTGCCTATGTCTCTGCCTCAGTAGGCGCGGATCCTGGGCATGCACCAAGTTCTTGATCTCTATGATAGCCCCCGTCAAATCAACAGTCGCATTCACGAAGTCTTGAGCGGTTGCGCAAGCAGCCCAGGCGGTAGTCTCGAGCACAATGATCTTGAACAGGAAGAGAAGGAGAATGGAGAGAACGAGAGAAAGCATGAATCCTTACCAGTGCAGCGCAGGCCATATAGTTGGCCTTGTTCGCGGCCAGCCGCTGCACATGTCAGCAGTGTAGCTACTGGGCGCATACAGCTTCCTTTGTCTGGTACTGTCAATTGGTCGCGCTGGCGCTGGAGTGGAGCAGACGGGTAGGGGAGGGCCGCACAGTGCATACAACTCTAAACATCTCGGCCAAGACGAGATGCCCGAGCGTCGATATGAGCGCCGATGATTGACGTTGACCTGATCTCTCATTCCTAGATTACAGCGCAATAGTCGCAATACCTCATACGACAACCCGAGCATGTCCCTCGTCAACCTCTCCCACGTGTGCTCGCACCTCCAAAACGCCTCCCTCGCCCGCCTCGGCCTGACCTCAATCCCCTACACCCGCCTGCACCTCTCTCTCTGCCTGCTCCTGCAAAAGCAAGGCTTCTTCTCCTCCGTCAAACTCGCCGGTCCGACACCGCCTCTCTCCTCTTTCCCTCCGAATGCCGATCTCGCCCTCCCACAAATATCGAAACATCGCCAGCCGCCCATCGCCCGACGAAGAACGAAGCCTGAAGACCAGACGCGGGAGACGGCGCTGGTGCGGATGTTGACTGAGGGCGCTACGCCAGAACTTCTGACAGAAGAAGGCTGGGTGGATGAAGACGTCACGTGGGCTTCATTGCACGCTGCGCGCTCCCCACAAAGTCTCGAAGAAGAAGGCATCCCCCTCACAGCCATGGGCCTCGAAATCCCCTCCCAACCCCTCTCCCTTCCGCCCTCAAACCCCTCAGACCTCGAGTCCACAGTCACGCAATCAAATCGCGCCTCACGGCGACTGTGGCTCGGACTGAAATACTGGGAAGGTTTGCCTGTGCTGCGGAAAGCTAGCATGATGAGCAAGCCGACGAAGCGGATATGGCTGAACAGCAGGGAGATTGGGGAAGTTGTTAGAGGACGACGGGCGGGGGAGGTGAAGGGTATGACGCAGGTCGGGGAGGTGGTGGCTGTGAGTACTGATCGGGGCGTCATGGAGGCACGGGAGTGTGCTGAGCGGAAGGTGGGGGGGATGGTGCTTTGTCGGGTGTGGTGAGGGATGACTGATGCCACAGAAAAGATGCAAGTGTGCAGGAGAAGCCAGAATTCGACGCACACGCAGCGAACTTGGTCAGCAAGCTGTGCAATCGCACATCGACGGCTGGTTGAACGACGCAGGATGAAACCTGGAAGATCAAGCATGCCGAATGAAATTGCCACGGCACTCGGCTGGCAACATCAGCAAATGATCCGCCGCTGCATCGGACCCTTGCGACTGACTCTGAGCTCGAATTATGCATCGGATCGCCACCGACTGTTTTGCCAGCACTCCACGGAGTCTCCCGGCGACTGGGATGGCACCACATGAACGATGCAGTCTCTTGCACCTCGCAAGCCAAAGGTTCGCGAGATCGCGCACACAGCGTGTGAAGCACGTACGTTTCCCCCCTGGATCGAGATCTCTGTCAATGTCTGAGAACATCCAGATACATCCGGAGATCTGCAGCGAACGGACTTGTAGATATTAGACGTTGGTGGAGGCACGCATGTATGCAATATGTACTTTATCCCATCACATCATTACATGTACTTTCACAGTCTCACCCCTCCACCACTCAAGTTACCCCACTGCTTCTCCGCGAACGTCTCATAAGCCTCCGCCCCGACAGTCGGCAGCCAGTACAGCCTGTCACCCCCCATCTTCTCAATCTCGACACCCTGGTTCCGAAGCCCGACTTTCGTCTGCTTCACAGTCCCAGTTATTTCAAACTCCCCCTTGACCAGCCGCAGGAAGAGCGGAATGGCATACTTCGGCAGCTTCTGCCTTACATGGCTTGCCAGACTCGCGGCCGTGGAAGCGTTGTCCAGACTATGTCCGTCATTCAGCAGTAGCGCTGCGCAACCGGCGCGGCCGTCGTGGTGGGGAAGCGCGACGCCGTAGACATTCGCTTCTTTCACCGCGGGGTGCGTGGACAGGGCTTCGGCGACTTCAGCCGTGGAGACGTTCTCGCTTTTCCAGCGGAAAGTGTCGCCTATGCGGTCTGTGAAATACAGGCGCCCGTCTGCGTCGCGGCGGAGAAGATCGCCCGTCCGATACCACGCGTCGCCTTTTGTGAAGACGTCTCGAAGGATCTTGGACGTGGATGCAGAGTCGTTGCCCAAGTAGCCTTGGTATTTCTCTGCTATGGCGTCGGGGTCTAGCCAGGTGATGTACTCTCCCGCTTCGCCCGTGGCGGCGCGGACGCAGAAGTGTGTGCTAGGCGAGCGGTAGGGCGTGTCGGTTTCGAGGTCGTATTTCACGATTGCTGTCGTGGATCTCGATAATAGCCGGCCGATGAGGCCAGTGTTACCGATCGTGCCGCGGGTGAAGGCATTTCGGCTTTGCACGAGCGTGGCGGTGGGTGCTTCCGTGGCGCCATAGAATTCTACTATAGTCGGGATAGCGAAGCGCTGCTTGAACGCGTCCCAGACGTCTGGTCGTAGCCCGTTACCGAAAGCGACTTTGAGGTTGTGGGCGCGGTCGTACGGCGACGCAGGGGTGGAGAGCAGATACCGACAGATCTCACCGATATACTGGCAGTGATCTGCTTTCGTTTCCGAGACCTGTTTCATGAAATTCCGAGGCGAGAATTTGGGGCCCATGATGTAGGTGCAACGCGCGCCTATGCAGGCGCAGACGCAGAGGAGGGAGGCGGCGGAGTGGTAAAGCGGCATGGGACTGTAGTAGCGGGATTCGGCGGTGAGTTCTTGAAAAGCGGGCCAGAAGAGGTAGCCGGACCAGGGCTTGCCCCAGGAGACGTTGCCGGCTTTGGGGAGGCCGGTCGTGCCGGAGGTGTAGATTAGAAGGGAGGTGTCTGTGTACTTTACGCCTTGGCGGAGGGAGTCTGGGGCGCGGTACGGGGCGAGCAGCATGATCTTGTCGTGGGCGTCTTCCTGTACAATCACAGCATCGATGGCACGTCCGGTGTCTGTAGGTCCTAGTGCGGCCTTTGCTTCATCTGTGAGCACTTCTCGGATACTCGAGTCAATCAAGAGTAGCCGGGCTGTTGAGATCTTGACGCAGTGGATGAAGGCATTGTCCCTCAAGTTGCTGTTGATGAACCCTGGGATCGCGCCTAAACTCCAGATGGCAAACCACATCCATATAAACTGCGGCTTGTTCGTGAAGTCCATCGCTACGACCTCTTTCGGCTGAACACTAAACTCATCCTTCAGCCACCCAGCATACTTGAGCATCGTCTCGTATGCCTCGGCGTACGTCCATTGTGTCTGCTCGCCCGGAGCAGCAGCATCTTGTGGAAGGACGAGGAAGGGCCGGTTGGCTGACTTGGGGTCTTTGGCAGCATCTTCGAAGGCGTAGAAGGCATTGGCGCGGTCAGTCGTGTTCAGAGCCTCGAGCTGCTTTTGGAACTTGGTGAACTTTGCCAACCCTTTCACGTCTTGGCCGATGCCGAATTTGGCATTGAGATATGCTGCTGCTGAGACTGCCGCCGGTGCAGCGATGGCTAGGGGTATGGCTATGACATGTCAGCTTCGGTGAACCCATTCGTGACATCGCAACTCAGCGATAGCTGTACGCACCGGCCATGATGTCAATCGACTTGCCCGAGTCTCTCGGGTCTCGAAGTCAGATTGTTGGATTGCTTCGATGACCTTCACTATCGGATCTTCGAAAGTCGGTGATAGGAAGATGAGAAGATCGTGAATGGCCTCACAGCAAGCAGCTGAGGCTGAGATCGACGACATCGTTGCGAGCTGCTCGTCGGACGTTCGTTCAGCGACGCAAGCCGAGGTTCGCTGGCATTCATTGCCTAAGCTCGAGTCATGCTCGCGACCGTTTGTGGAGGCGGAGATGGTGTGAACCTTCTTCACCGTTGTTCTTTCTACATTATTCCATGATGATGAATGATCTTCACGAAGCCATAGAGATGACTTGGCCCAATTGTCAAAACCTGAAGTGTGGCGAAGTCTGTATCATTGAATGTAACATATATCGGTAGCTTCGACGGCTCTACCTTGCCACGTTTTCCATCGGACACCTACCTTACCATAAAAGTCGCACGAACTCTCCCTTCCGCGAGCACATCCGTCGGGTGTATCGTCAATCGATCATCCGCTGACTTGGTCTCGGAACACATCCCAGACCTCGACAAACATTCGCTCAGCATACTCCTACAGCACTGCCATGCGACTTGCATCGCGTGCGTGGAGACCGCAACAGCCGGTCCACCCACGAACCCCACCTCTATCAGTACCTGACCATGCAGCTCTGCTATCGTGGACTCGCCTATCTGGCAAGTCGCTGCTATCACTGCCATTGGTAGCGTGTTGATGTAGATCATAACAGTGCAGGTAAGTGGTCTTCGTTTCAGAAGACTTGTATCGTTTCAGCAATCGTTTGGCGCAATCGTCGAACATCCCAATCCTTCTCCTCATACCGTTCGTCGTCTTCTCCCTTCATCATTGGTCACTTTATCATGTCTCTCACGACCCAAGGCATGTCCTGGCAGGACGTCGCCGCAACAGCCCAGAAGCACCGCGACGACACCATCGCCCAGGTCGAACCCGCAGTCCCGGACACACCGATCGATCTCCCTAAGAACGTCACTGGCCTTCCCAGCCAGCTGCTGCCCAAGGAGGTCGTGCAAATCACCGAAACCACTCCCGAGACACTCCTTTCCCAGCTCTCCACCGGTGAGCTAACATCCACAGCCGTAACAACAGCCTTTCTGCAGCGCGCCGGCCTTGCCTCAAAGCTTGTAAATTGCATCACCGAGCTCCTCCCCACCCGCGCCCTAGCCCGCGCAAAAGCATTGGACGATTACTATGCCACCCACAACAAACCCATCGGACCCTTACACGGCCTGCCAATAAGCGTCAAAGAGCACATCTCTATGAGAGACCTCGACCTGAACGCCGGCTTCATATCTTGGGTAGGCCAGAAAGGCACCTCTGACGCCCTGATCCTGAGACTCCTCTGGAATGCCGGCGCGATATTCTACGCCCGCACCACCGAACCCCAAACCCTAATGCACCTCGAAACCAGCTCCAACATCTTCGGCGTAACAGTGAACCCCTTCAACACATCCCTTACCTCCGGCGGGTCCAGTGGCGGCGAAGGCGCTCTCGTAGGGCTCCGCGGCAGCTGTCTCGGTATTGGGACTGACATAGGCGGCTCCATACGCAGTCCGGCTGCAAACCAGGGCGTGTTTGGGCTGCGGCCGAGTAGCTATCGCCTCCCGCTTGATGGCTTCGCGGCGACGATGATAGGGGAGGAGCATATAGTACCTGTCGTTGGGCCGCTGAGCACGAGTCTAGAGGGCATCAAGGTGTTTATGAAGGTGCTGATTGATCAGAAACCTTGGCTTCATGATCCAATGTTGGTGCCCTTTCCCTGGAAACCCACAGGAGACCTCCTCCGGCGCGATACTGCAGGGAAGCGGAAACTGCGTATCGGCGTGCTGAGAGATGACGATATAGTTCGTCCTCATCCCCCAATCCTTCGCGGTATCAACACTCTGGTCTCCAAACTTTCCGGGCACCCCGACATTGAGATTGTAGATTTCCCAGCCTACAAGCACGATGACGCCTGGCGCATCATCTCCTCCCTCTATTTCGCAGACGGCGCAGCAGAGGAGCAGGAAGCTATAGACGCCTCTGGTGAACCTTGGAGACCCTTGAGCAATCTCATCATCAAGGAGAACCCGAATATGAAGGCGCTTTCCGTCACGGAAGTCTGGCGTCTAACAGGGGAGCGAGACGTGTATAGAGCGGCGTATACGAAGCACTGGAACAGCATTGGTACATCGCTTCCAGGTGCAGGGCAGGAAGGCGAGCTAGACGTTGCTGCTCCACTAGCCAAGGAAATGGCCATGGTCGATGTGATACTCTGCCCCGTCGGCCCCGGCTGTGCGCCACCATTAGACTGTGCGAGGTACTGGAACTACACATCCCAATGGAATCTGCTAGACTACCCAGCCGTGGTCTTCCCGACGGGTCTCTATTGCGGAGCAGAGGACAAGGCCGATGAGACGTACACGCCGAGGAACGAGAAGGATAGGTATAATCATGAACTGTGTGAGTACTTCTCATTCTTCATTGGTGTCTTGGGAAAGAAGAGGCGAACTGACGCAGATCATTCAGACAAGCCAGAGACTTATGTCGACGCGCCTATATCGCTGCAGCTCGTGGGACGGCGGTACGAAGATGAGAAGCTCATCGAGGCGCTGGAGTTGATCATGGAGGTGGCGAAGCTGTGAGGGAATTGCAAACTATGTTCTACTCGAGCAGTCCGTGGCTCTGGCCTTCCGCCTTGCAGTAAGGACCTCCGCAAGGTGACTGTGGTATGATATGGTCATGATAGATATACTATATATACAACATACTGCTCAGTACATCTCTCGCATGTGTCAGGTCCCGAGCCCTGTCTGTTACATGTTCGCCACATTGGTCAAATCTTCCATATCCGGTTTCCCTTTCAGATCACAAAGTAAATGCCCTTTAAACGCCCCCGCTAGTCCATAATGCATCACGTTCCTTCTCCAACGCTCTCAGCTCTTCGACCCGCCCATCACGACCGCGACATCCGTCCCCTCATCCACAGCCGAACTCCCAATATCAAAGTTCGCTTTTCCCACCCAGCAATTCCCTGGCCGGCTTCCCCCTGGCCGATAAACAGCCACACTGCACTCCGCCTTCTGGCTCACGACGTTGAAACTCGCGCAAAGCTCCACGCAGTCGCTAAAGCTGTACACAAACGCGTCGCTTAGCGTCGTGCTTCCTGAGGCGGACAGAGGCGAGGCGAGCGCGCAGTGTTTTGTGAAGGTTAGATAGAGGGGTGGTGTTGAGTTTGGGGTTGAGGAGAGGGTCGAGGAGTGCGCGGAGGTGTAGGTCGTGTTGTTTGAGTCGGGGCAGTCGGAGAGGGGGGTGTAGGTTGGTGTTGCGGCTGTGAAGGTTGGGGTTGCGGAGGTGGGGGAGGAGGCTGTTGTTGAGGTTGCGTTGCTGGAGTGTGGTGTTAGCGTGGCTACTTCGCGGGCGGGAGGTAATGGTGCCAGAGCGCAAGGTTGACCTACCTTATTGTGCCTTCGGGCCACATTCCGTCGCCGCCGTTGTTCTGCCGTAGTGCTCTGCCTCCTACGGCTCCACCCACTGCCGCGCCCACCACTATCAACATCACTACGAACGCCACCACTAGGAAAGTCTTGATCTTCATCCCGAAAATGATCCTCGGCGGCCGGTTGTCGTTGTAGGCATGCTTGCCAGTATACTTCGTATCATACGACGACGATGCGGCCGTGTGTATCACGGGGTACTTGTCTGATGACGGGTAAGGTGTGTCGTCGTACTCCAAGCCATGCGCAGGTGCGACTTCGGGGGCATTGTGAAATTGGTAGAGCGCAGACAGACGCTGCGGCATCTGCTGTTGGGGGTGGTGTTGGGGCTGCATAAAAGGCATTGTTAGGAACAGGATAGTGTTAGAGGATGGGGACGTGTGTTCGTACCTCTGTGTGGTCCATTGTGCCACACTAGTCACGCGGGGCGCGCGCAACGAAGGAGTGTTCAGTCAGTAGTGCAGCAATATGCTGTGCGCGATCGCGTTGGCCGAGACCAAGAGTAGCTGAAAGTTGTTGGCGCTGCTGAGGTATGTCGAAGTGAAGTCGTCGTCAGAGTGCGATAGGCTCGAGCTTTCCACGCATGGACTGTGAGACAGTGCCGGTACGATCAGGGCCAGCAAGAGATGGTGGAAGTCAACTCGCCAACGTCGTCCAGTAGCAATCTCCCTGTTCAAACTAGTCGCTTCTCCCTTGGCCGCGGTACCGTTACTAGTGCAGCTGCAAGCCCGTTCACGCAAGCCAAATGCCACAAGCAACGTCTGCGCGAGAGTCGAGATGAATGCATGAACAGTCCAGACGACGGGAAACCGAGTTCTCCAAAGAAAGCACAGGTCATTCGCCCTCGCACAGAGCCTCTACCCGCGCGTAGCACAAGAGAAGTGTCGCAGATCTCTCGCGCCGCCAACTCGGGCATGCAGAACCCTGTCGAGCTCCATGCTGTGCTCCCATTCGCACATCCACCTACCGCTTCGCACCAATTTGTCAAACCACCTCGCTACCAGTACCAACATCACCCTATCCGCGGCCACGTGTGCCATTGGTGCTATCTGACGCCCGACAGAGGCTTGCGCCGAAGCGCCAGGAAAGGCAAAACGGCTTGGTGCAGTCGGTGGTTCTCCACACTGATTTGCGGATGGGAGCAGGGGACCTGTGAGCCGACGCTGCAGTGAGGTCCGCCCTGCCCCTGGCTAGACTGTATTGGGAGCTACGCGACTTGGCGGAGACCAGACGTAGCGCAAAAGTGATGGGCGGCGATGTTCGTTTTGGACGATATGCACTAGCAGAACCAGGTAACATATCTCAAGTGCCCGACCGTACAATAATTTGCTACCCTCGTGACATGGAAGTGGCAAGAACGTCTCGCCATCGCGCTCTCCGGCGTGAACAGACGCATCGCACCACCAAACCTGCATTCAACCCAATCGAGCTGCATGCGCATATCCAACATCTCCCCATGAGCTCCGAGGCAGGCATACCAAGCGAAGACTATTCGCGGCTCGCCAATTGGCAGTGATCGCCTTTGCAGACGGCACGCATATCACCGTGCTGTCATGACCATACTATCGGGCTTGGGAATACCAACGCTGACGTAGAGCACCACCGTGCCTCTCGAATGCAGTGCCCCTGTACGCACGCGCTTATTCGTTCGATCAAGCAAGCGTGGCATGAACCTCTGTATCATTGAGAGCGCCGCTACCGAGTGGACCATCACCATGCTCTCTCGAGCTGGCATGCACTAATGCTCTAATGCGAGCTGGCAGGCAAGCTAAGTGTCAAGACCTTCATGCATCTCTTTGAGCCATCCAGCTCTCCTACGAGCCAGACATCCCCCGGGGCTCTCGTAATATATGCCCTACAACCCAAAACGCCTCCGCTAAATCGCAGTAATTGGACCGTTTCCTTCCGATGCCTTTAAAGATCTCATATCTTCACACCCCAGACACCCCTCCCAGCACAAACACCCACCCAATCGCCTCCCTGCGCAGTCAACATACTCTCCGGCGCCCAGCTGACATTCCCAACCTCGTACTCGCACCTCCACCATCCTAGCGGGCCCCTGCCATCACCTGCTCCAATCCCTCCCGGCCCAACCCCGTTACCCCCTGCGCTTGACCCGGCGCTCAGCAGATCCCATGTCAGCACCAGGCTGTCGTCGCCTCCGCTCGCTAGTAAGCCGCGGCGATGCGGCGACCATTCTAGCGAGTTGAGGGAGTTCTGATGGCCTTTTAGCTCGAGGAGAGCGGTCCCCGGTTGTCGCACATCGAGGATCCGAATTACTGAGCTATCGGCTGCGAAAGTTGCGAGGAGATGGGCGTCATGTGGTGAAGCTGCTAGGCGCAGGAGAGCAGGGGAGGGTGTTGAGGGTTGTTTGCTGGGTGAGGAGCTTGTCGTTGGTGAGTTGGCTGGGAGGCAATGTCAATACATACAAGGGAGATGGTAAGTGGGAGCACTGAATACGAACATTTCTCATTCTTGTCCGACGGCTCGTAGATGATGGTCGAGTGCTCCAGACTTCGCAAGTCAAACATTCGAACGGAGCCGTCTGCGCCGCACGAAACGAAGACGTCTACACTTCCTGCGCAGAACCGGACGTCGAATACTTCCTTGTCGTGAGCGATGAGTTGCGTTTTGGCTGTTAGAGTGGGAATGTCCCAGATGGTACAGGTAGTGTCTATGCTCGACGTGATGATCAGCTTGGGTGAGAGACGATTCCAGTCTAGTGATGTGAGAGGTGCGGTGTGTTCGGGTGTCTTGCTGTTTGAGAGGAGAGCTAGAGGTTGGAGTTTCTGGGGTGCAGGCTCGCGGGTGTTGGCTGTGGAGCTGCGGTTTAAGTTGCTGGTAGTGAGGTTCGGCTGGGATTGTGGCAATGACCAAAGTCGCAGATGGTCGCCGCTCGTGGCCAAAAGGTCTGTGCCGGCTTTCGTCTGGCTTGGAGGCTCCCAGAGGATCCGCGTAACAGGATAAGCGCATGTCGCTTCGGCAACTTTGGTGTACTCGAGTCCGTAGGGTGATTGACCATGGGACGTCACTTCTTGGGGCGTAATTTGCGTGTCGAGGATCTGAATGAAGTTGTGCGGGTCCTCGAGGTAGCTACCGACTGCCATCTTGCCTGCGCCACTACCACCGCCCTGTACCGGCCATTTGCACCAATCGAAGGCGTACGTAGCGAAAGGTGCAAGGTAATTCGAATTCGTGGGAGTATCAGAGTAATTGAAGAGCATATTCGTCCCTGTGCCCGGCTCATTGGCTTCCATGACCGTCCGCGATCTTATATCGGTCAGGTTGAGAGGAGAGTGTGAGGGTCCTGCGCCGCCAGCTGGGGTGCCTGCTGATAGTGCATTGTAGGCCTTGGGATTCGAGGAGATGGGCGTCTGCGTAGGTGTCTGATTGAAGGGGATGTACTTCTGGCCTGTCGAACTCATGCTGTCCATG